>WNLI01035566.1:0-11518 GCA_025802215.1 Wirenia argentea
GGTTACACGAATTGCTAAACGGTTAGTCCGTGTACACGGTTATAACCGTTTAACCGTGTTAACCGTATCAACACTACTCCAATGTAGGCCCAACTGTAACACAGGACATTATCTACAGCAAAGAAACATAAATCATTACCTAGATAAGCTAGTAGACTAGTAGAGTAGGGCACATGTATCCCTTTTTATACCACCAATATTTACACTAAATCTTAGGCCTGATAGTTTTTCATAATTATTGCCAAATGCACCCATTTCACGATTTTCTGATTTAAACATAAGGGAGGTAATTGCATATAAAATTGCAAACGTCGATTTCGGCATGAGCCACACTGCATAGTTTTCTACGCTTTTCCCACAATGCACTACGTGATTACGCATGTCGCATGCGAAAATAGAAAAAACCGTAGGAGTAACAGATTGATTTATATACCTGGAGATACACATACACAAACACAGCACTTTCAATTATATATTTTTTTGACCAGTATAAGTAAAGTAAGTGCTCACTCACAGTGACATGACTCCTTCAATCTCACAGACTCGCAGTTAATAAAATAGTTTGTAAAATATAATTACATACTAATAATATTAAGGAGAATTTTCGTCTGTTTTATAAATTGACTAAAAGAGCTACATAAACCTGGTAGCACTTAGTACTAGTAGTAACCTAAGTAGAACTTACTTTGTGATATAAATGACTGTTTTCCCAATCCAAAACTTTTTCTATAGAATGTCTCGTCTGAAAATGACAAATTAATATTAGACAAGAAACAAGAAAGATAGTACAATTGAATTAGGATAATAATTAGAACCATAATATTTATTTAGAGTAAACTACTGGGAAGATGGAAAAAATATTAGAGCTGTCCTCTTCAGTTTTTTAATTTCAACAAAGTATCACTATCATGACTCTCCGATAAGATTTGCCAGACAATCTGATCGAGAGATTTGATTCTGCAAATATTAACAATACCTCGCATCTGTAGATATCCCATAGTGGCATTGTCTTGTCTTGTCGATACAGCTCAGACCGAGTTATGTGTAGACCCGGTATGTCACTGATGCCATTGATGTGATTCACCTTTCCCCATTCAATTTTGTGTGAGAAAGTAAATAATGTCGGCCATGTCAGGAGTCTCAGGGCGGGTCAAATATGTTCGTGTAAAATGAGCATAAGAATCCATTGACTAACCCTTTTACTGAGGCATATAACTGGCATAGTGAGCATCCTAGTGTACAGCACAGAGTCACACTCAATCATTTGAGCCCCATGCCTCCAACCAATAAGCCCAAGAGCCACACACACCCAATACGTAAGTACCCACTAACCCGTTCACTGGTGCATGATTGATTGGCCATAGTGAGCAACCTAGACTAGTGTACATCAGCCACATCAACCACCCGCATCAATAGACCTACATAACTAATGAGTCCCAAGAGAGATCCAGTAGTAGTTACCAAATATCTATTCCAAGAGCCTCCAATCAATGCAATGAGCCCAGCAGTCCCAAGCCCTCAGTACCTAAGTACAGAACAACCAGCGTACATCGGTTGAGCCCCAGGCCTCCAACCAATGAAACCAAGAGCCCCAATCCCTCAGTAACTAACTAAACTAAGTGCCCACTCACCCTTTTACTGAGCCATATGACTGACCCTAGATCCTATATTATAGTACATAGGCAGTAAGTAACTATCAATGAACTCACTCATTTACTGAGGCATATGACTGACCAGAGTGAGCATCCTAGTGTACAGCAACCACCCACATCCACAGAACAACCACTCGTCAACCAGCGTACATCGGTTGAGCCCAAGAGCCCCGGCCCCCAGTAACTAAGTGCCCACTCACCCTTTTACTGAGGCATATGAGTGGCCAGAGTGAGCATCGTAGTGTACAGTAACAACACACACATCCACGGAACAACCAGCGTACATCGGGTGAGCCCCAGGCCTCCAACCAATGAGCCCAAGAGCCCCGGGCCCCCAGTAACTACGTAAGTGCCCACTCACCCTTTTACTGAGGCATATGACTGGCCAGAGTGAGCATCCTAGTGTACAACAACAACACACACATCCACAGAACAACCAGCGTACATTCATCGGCAGTGACTTCCGTAACACATTGTTTATGCGACTTATGCTGGCTTTGAACTCTTCTGGCGCTACCTGTATCGGTCAAATTAAAACCATTACCTAGTAATCATTCTAATGAGAATTTGAGCGATGGATCATTCTGGATGAAGCAAAGCCGGAGAATTGACAAACAGGATGGGCTGGATGGCTACTAGTCTCAGTACCCTACTACGACTTTGGAAATTCATATTCGTCCAGTTGTTCAACATATTTAACTTTATAATTACAAAATACTGAACTTACATTTAAACAAGTATACGTTTCAGCTATATATATCGACTAATATTCCACAGGCTTGATCGCTATGCACAATGACGGAACTTTCAATCTCATCACAGCTGAGTTCAATTTCACGTTTAATGGCTATACTAGTAGGGCCTAATTGGGGCAGGATAGCTGTCGCTAAAAGCATTGGGCTGCCATTCATTTGGTACCAAAGGTCGACTGGGTCGTTGGTTTGAATCTTGGACTGTGCGATCGGTGTATTATCTGAAAATTGTTCCGAGTGATTTCTCCATGCTTTATTATGGGTGAGAGCACATTTCCCTAGAGCGCCGCCCTCACTCAGTTTACCAAGTCTGTAAAATTGGTACTGATCGTAAACAAACATGGGTTATACATGTATAGGTGGGGAAGTAAAGGCATGCATATAATTATTATATGAATGAAAGGGATGTAACTCCAGTAAAAAAACCGCAGCTGTGTCATTGACTACAATTGGATTATGTCAATCATCTTCATACTCAGGTAAAAAAAAATGTTCAGCGATTCTCATTAATTTTGTATTGCAATACTTTATTATCACTAAGTACAAATGGGACAGCCTTTACAGTTTCTATTTACGAACACCACTACACATACCTTCCCTGATAAGTTGTTGGGAAACTCGGTTTCAAAGCGATTACTTAGACCAAACCTGAAATAAGTGCATCCAAAATGACTTAGATATTAAATTATACAATAAGTTCAAATTCCATAGCAAAGCTACGCAAATATTATCACTAGCGTAGCCAGGATATCGTTAATATCTATATTTCACAAATCACAAGTTTCAGTCTGAGTCTGATGAAATAATCGCATTCCTCACCCTGTAGGTGAGTATTATCGCGATGTTTTTGGTGAGCTGCGAAAAGAAAGAGTGAGAATATAAAAAGTAAAGTGAACTAAAAAGTAAAGTGAACAAAAAAGAACAGTGCAGCTAAAAACACATTGGACTAATTAGTGAGACACACTCCAGCAATACGTTCCTGGAAAGTATTAAGACTTCCTGCAGTTGATACAGATACATGCAAGGAATTCCAGAAATTGATGGTTGCCGGAATAAAGCTATTTTGGTATACATTCAACCTACAGTGAGGCAATAAAAATCTCAAAAAACATATTAAAAAAACAGAGAATATTAGTAAATAACTGGAAAATCAACTTTAGGTTCGATGAGCCAACTCTAACAAAAAAAATTCATAAAACTCTCACCTGTAAACCTCTATACCAAAAGGAAGAAACCAAAAGGGTGGCTCATGCAAATGCAAAAATCAAAAAGTGATTTTCATTGGCACCTTAATTGCCTGATACATTCATGATTGGGCATGTACCACAGTATCCATAAATATAAATATGTAACATAGCATATCAACATATCAACAAAATCAATTTAGGTACAATATTTGTATTCAAAAAAATACTTGAGCATTCAATTTATATTTGACATACATACTACATAGTGACAGTGATCCATTTATAACATGAATATAAGTACTACATCTAAAGTCGAGAGATGACCTGAAAACTGTATTTGTAGTATGTAATGTACCACAAATAATAATAGCTCTACTACTCTAGTGATCACATTTCCATCTTACACATCTCCACTACACCAGTGCTATAATTCTATTTTGAGGTCATGTTACATGTAAAGTTGTGGGTATTTTCTGTTAGGCAAATGCAATACACAATGCTGCCAATGCAAAAAGTATAATACAGTAAAAACCTAAAATTACATTCTGAAGCACCTAAATATATTTTATCACGATATATTTGCACGAAATAACTTGTGTAGCTAAAATTATTGCGGTAACACTAAAACATAAATTTACACAACCTCAAAACTGCTAAAGTGGAGATAGATGATGGACATTATATATTTAAAGTGGTACTGTACTGTGGTGTGTGGCATAGTTTGCATATTGATATAGGTCAGTACTAGTGTAGCCAAATAAGCCTATCTATTTAACTCACCCAGCCATGGTAGGGCTATTACCTCACTATATGCAACACACTAAATTATTATTTTGACGATTGTCGTGGGAGTATTTTCATTGGGGATTATGGCTCTGGAGAATTTAAATAAACATGCAAACATGGTCGAGGTTTTGACGGCCACCAAATTAGGGGCTATTCCTGTAGGCTACCAAATGTATATTTTCGACAAAAATATCGGGGAAACTATTTCATGATTTTCCGCCACCCATTGCTCTAGTAGTAGTATTATAGCGGGAAAGTAGAAAGTGCGACATTAAAGAGTGACTAAAGATTCGAGAAAAGACATGGATTATTTAACAAATAGAAATTTACATTATCTTGTTAAATTAGGTGTATGATACATATAATATTTTCTTCAATCCGTTCAAAAAACCTGTTGCCTTTAATTTTCATTATGATATATTATCTAATGCCGTACTTCGATAGAATCTTGATCATTACCTACATGTATAATTTCACTACGTTGATATGTTTATAAACATCTACATCTATATCCTAAAGAACGTTTTGTCTATCACGATTCATTACAATTTACTTTCAACATAACAAAAATTGTCACATAATATACGATATACATAATAACACTGAGGATAATTTTAATAATCAATCACAATTTCAAATAGCCTCTTTTACCACTAGCCAGTGGTCATATTAATTGCACTTACTGTATACAAATTATTATTTGTCTCCGGCTCCATTAACTTTGAAATAATCTCTCATTTTTGCCAGCGATCGACTTCGATGTGAAAGTGTATTCTTTAAATCCTTCGTCATTTCTGCATATGTTTTGTCCTGACCGTCTGGTTTAAATATCGGATCCCATCCAAAATCCTCATTTCCTGTAGGTTCCAGAATAGTTCCATCCGCACGTCCTTCGAATAACACCACCTCCTTTCCAGGCCCGGGACAGTACGCAAATATACACAACGCATATGCCGATTTATCGTCATACGCTCTTAGCATCTCGTACAATCCTCTGTTGCCTAATTTTTTATAGAATGTTTTAATGTATGGTCCTGGCATTCCATTCAATGCATTGAAACACAACGAAGCATCTTCCACAATCACTGGTCCTTTAACACTCTGCATGGCGAGTTTACATTTTTCTGTAGCGATATAATCGGGCTCGCCTTGATATTCCGGTAGGTCAATATCCTTTACTGTTAGCTTGTGAGGAAAATTCTTTCCCAAAATTTTGATGGTTTCTTCCAGTTTTTTGGGATTACCAGTGACGTAGGTAATGTTTTTGGCTGCCATTTCTGTGCAGAGTGAACTAGAATAACATAACAAATTACTATTTAACACTAATTTGCTGAAATATCGATTTAACATGAACTCTTGTGTCGTTTCCGTTAACAGTGACGTTTGTTGTTCGGTAACCATGCAACGTTTAAATCGAAAGTGAAACTGTACATTTATTATAATCTAAGTTAAGACACCCGGAGATCTTATTCGATTTTGTTATTTTTTTCTACCCAGTGATTTACTATTCCACTCGCGTGTGGTCTTGACTTGCACTGTTTTTGAAGGACATGGGACAGAAGAAGAATTTTTGTTGTATTCTGTTTTTTTACGAAACGTGTAGCTATTATCTCACTATACGGATTATGGAACGTGCTAAACTATGCTTTTTTATGCTAAATTATGCTTGTGAAAGTGCGTGTAATGTTGGCGCGCAACAGAAAATACCTCATAATAACTGTAGCCTACCTGGAACGTATGCGTTTAGTAAATATGCTTATTTGCCTATGCTTAACTATGAATATACAATAACACTAAAGTAAAATAAAGTAAAGTAAAGTGTCACATTTCTAGCCTACAGCACCCGTTTGGATCTCTCTAGCTCTCTATCCAACAATGTCGGTTTACAATAGGTGACTGTGTTAGAGGGAAGGTGCGCCCCATTATTATTTACAATATCACACAGCCTTACTATTGGTGTCGGTGTTGAGGGGCCTTCTTGCGGTAACACTGTTAAAGGGGTGGAATTTCGTAGGTGCTCGCTCCAGATGTTCATCTTTCCGTCCCCCCACTATAGCATGAACTCGGAGCCCCAATTCGTCGTAGACGCTTGGCCACCATTGTGCCGGGCTTTGGGCAACCGACCGCAACCCAGCAACAAACTCCAACAAATAAATTCAACCGACCTTACTATGCAAGCCAATGCCTCCCCACAGGCATACTGGGTACACATTCATACAGCTGTGTCAACAGAGGCAGTCACGTGAGATGCCTGTCTAAGGACATCGCAGAGAACACAATAACTAGCCACACAGATAAGTAGGCTTACGATTTTTGTCTGGGCCAGGAATACTCATACCTCCAGATGACAGGTCTATACTATCGTATCTGGCTCGGACCGGCACTGCCCACGTTTTTCCGTGACTTGAACCATGTATAGGCCTACGCTTTCGAGGGCCGAGCCGCCCCACAATTTGATATTTGCTAGTAAACACGCATTTTTATTGTGATTATGTGCGCCGCCTATGCGTTCGTTGCTTAAATGTCTGTCTACGCCCGTAAGACGGTGATCCGTTAACGGCCAACTAATGTACATTTTATGTACAACCCCCATCATCCATCAACGCGAGATGTCTACGGAGTAAGTTTACCAAGGAGGCTCGAGGGACTAATGTAACGATTCCATGTTGCCTTCATTTGGTTACAGAATTACAGCTATACGCCATGCCAGAGTACACGAGAGGTCTGCTACACGCGACAGCCATGTCATGTAAATGGAGCCGGATTTGTTATGTATGAGCGTTTGTTGATGTGCGTCGGTCGTGCGGATGGTCCAGGAATGCGACGGTCAAGATATAACACATACAATGCACATCCTTGCGTTGAAACACATCGTCCTGGGAAAGTATATACCTACATATCGCAAGATTTCGCATAACCTACTGTATATAGGCTAGTGCACCTCGTTGAAATTCGTAGCTTATAGACCAAATTAGTGTGCGAGACTGCAAAACATGATAACAAGTTAATAAAAAAATAAATGTGTGCATTCCACTTTCAGAATCATTGCCATGCAGGAATCTCGCTAATGCGGGTTTGCGCACCAATGAGAAATCTCACGAATGGTCGCAGCCTTGGCGCGAACCCGCAGCCGAAGTGCCTGTCGATTGACAGGAACCGGCCTGCTAACCACTACACCATGCGCGCACATGGTTGTGACCACTCCAATTATACAATTGTATAATAGGGTCTGTGAGTGACGATGAAAATATCAACGATGACTAGTCTATATAATAATGATGACGATGAAAGGTATGTAGTATACACTTTTATGGTACGGCTTACGTATTCATGCACTGTTACGCGCCAACGTGTATTGCTGTATTTGCCTATGCTAGTTGGTCCCAGTCGACAATGAATATTATATGCATAATAATGCAAACCGTACCTCGTATGATCGTAATGCCACTTGTAGACCTTTTGCACTGGTTTACTGGGTTGTGTAATTACGCCTGTACTGAGTGCGTCACACATGGCTGTTAACGCCATAGACCACGTTAGATCGATGTCCCAATACCTAATTACGCCCATGACATTGCTCGCTCTGTCTATTAAATGGGCTTCTCTGGTTTTCTATGTAACAAGGAAATTAAGCACGGTGTCGTATAAACCCAATTAGCGAATACAATATAATAATTGCCATCCCAGACTCTCACAAATGCTATAGGCTACGCCCGTGTGTGGCTGCGGAACGAGAGAAAAAAATCATGACCATATCAATATGTGATTCCTAGACAATTCGACAACGCATTTGACATCGCATTATACAGATTCGACAACGCGCTCCACAGATTCAACAGACAACAGCACATTTCACAGATTCGACATCGCATTCGACAGATTCACGAGCGCGTGGTCGACAGATTCGACAGCACATAGATTTTGACAGATTCGATAGATTCGACCCAATAGACATGTTCGATATTCGAAACATTCGACAGATTAGACGGCACATTCATTTTGACAGATTCGACGATACATTTGACAGATTCAATTGCACATTAATTTTGACAGATTACACACATTCGACGAATTCGACGCATTCGTCCAGCCTCACACCCACTGCCCATGTCTTACTGCTGTTATTTTCGGATATGTTTGAGTACATCTGGCCATCTGCCCGACATTCTGTCCAACATGCTGTGCGTGCATGTCATTCAGTCTGCATGTCAATATTTTTGCAGAATTTCCAAAGACATTTTATTTCCGTTTCGCTGACACGCACAGCGTTACATAGCCCAGTATATGGCCGTCATGTTGTCACCCCATGGTACACACTCCTCACATACACAAAGTCATTATCAGTACCGGACCTCCGGTATAATATATACACCGAATTATGGAAATCAGTGTCGGGGACGTGATTAGTGGTTGTCGAGTTGGCCCATATCTGGGATGAGTGATGGGGTGTAGTGTCACGTACGTATAGGCTAGTTTTACCCTATAGGTAAGTGGTGACATGTAGCCTATCAGTTGACATACACAGAGGCTACATTTTTTACGAATGCGAATGTTTATTTGCTTGAAGTAGTTGGGCCCTATCGACATAACATACAAACAACATGGTATGGAGATGCAGCACCACTGAAAATCATAGGTAGGCATAGGCCTATGTGCCGCTATTGATTATACTATTATAGCCTAATTATGTTTTGAAATCTGACACCTGAATGAAAATTATCAACTTCAGACCGTACCACCTTTCTTTGTCGCTATACAGATCGACCAAAAAAGAAATCTTTGACCTGATTGTGGTAGACTCTACCAGGTATACCTAAAACTTTGCACACATACACCTTGCATATGCCTTGCACACATACACCTTGTCCATACCTTGCACACATACACCTTGTATATACCTTGCACACATACACCTTGCCTATACCGTGCACACATACACCTCGCATATATGCCTTGAACACATACACCGTATCTATAACGTGCACACATTCACCTTGCCTATAACTCTCACATATAACCTGCATGCACATACTTTGCACATAACTTAATTGCACATAAATTGCTTGTAAAATGAGCGAATGAGCCGGTAAAATGAGCAAATAAAATGAGCGAATGAGCAGGTAAAATGAGTAAATGAGCAAGTAAAATGAGCGGGTAAAATAAGCGAATGAGCAAGTAAAATGAGCGAATGACTCGGAATGAGCAAGTAAAATGAGCGAATGAGCGAGCGTATGAGTGAGTAAAACAAGTCTATGCAACAAATTATATGAAACAATGCAGATTCTGGAAACAAACTGAGTTTATATCCATGGGCCGCGGGCCTACTGAATTTCTGAACCACCCCGCCAGTATAGGTGCTTGAGATCAATATACCGTTGACAGTGCATGGACAACCAAACGTTAACATCTTACCCTTGTAGGCCTACACTGTTTACTTTACCTCGCCTATCACAGTTCGAGACTAGGTACAACAATTTTGTGTCGATTATTCCATCGACCTAACCATTATAGGCCTATCAACTGTTCGTCATTACGAAAATTTAGTGTCGATTATTCGATTTTTTTCCGTGGAAGTCTTTGTTAGGTGCCGGCAAGACGTTGATGCGGGCAATTAGGCGCGGTGAAATGACGCGCGATGACAAGCCCTCTCCTCTCCCGCGCCACTCCTCTGTCTAATTACTCAATTACCCTTTCAATCTCGACGCTGGGATCGACCATAAGCGTTCTCATAACGCTATGTCTATTGATTGGTTTAAAACAGAATTACAAGTGACGTCAAAAATGTAATATCTGTGAGATTGTTGACGGATGGCGGCGCGTCGGGTGCGTCAGTGACGTGACATTGCAGTGTCGGGTGCGTCAGTGGTGAGGTGACAACGCCGTATCGACTCAGTTATCACGTGTCGTTGATGTGCGTACGCCGTACAGTCTTTGTTTGCCAGTTCATTGATAGGTGACAACTGTGGCTATAACACTATACAACGGTGAGTTATAGGCTATACAGTATTATTACGCAGATATATACAGTATACATATGAGCACTGATAAACAGTCTGTAAACTTTTATATAGCTACCTAAGCATGTATAGTATGCCATAGATGCAACATCCGTGATAGTTTTAATAAAAAAGTAATATAGCCTATACCATTGTGATAATCAATACAATGCATAATTATATGCGATTAATATATTTAGTGTAGGTATTATGGTCTATAGCACTATAGCTGAACATCTGTTGCCACAACGGCAGTGTCACTCTGGTAGTATTTTAATACGCATTTACTAAACATACATAGGCCTACTGTAACAATGTAAGCACGCATTAGAAACGTGTATATTTAACGTGTAGAGCATATATATGCGTAATGGGAAAAGTGATGCTGTACCTTCAGAGTACAGTTTGTACAGTATGTCGATAGCTATAGATACAACTACGGCATCAGCGCAATGCACGGTTATACGTTCCAGGTATGGTTCATATTATGACGTATTTTCTATTGCGCGCCAACATTACGTGCACTTTACGAATCGAGTAAATTGGCTTATTTGACTAGTTGCACTCTAATGCCACAATTTCCTGCGCACAGAACATAGGAAGTCAGAAGCTGCTGCAGTTTCATTGTATTGGAAATTATATCGAAATGGAAATTGGTTCAACTGGGTGACCAGGCCTATATACCAGTCCTATAGTGCATTATCATTGTCCCCTAGTATATATATCACTTCGGAAATTATTATTCGCCCAGTATGGCGGCTATATAGTATGGATACCGTCGTCCCAAAAATCCCCGTTTGCCTCGATATATGCTCTGCACATAGATAATCCACCCCGAGACTCAATATACACGTCTATCATTTCATATATAATTATATCGTCTAAAATGTTTTCGACAGGACGGTGCAAGACAATAATACTGACGGTATGCCTTAGGTAGAGTTCGCAAACGTACATTCCCCACCATACATTGCGCAGAAAACACCCACATAGAATATGGGAGGAATTCCAGGATTCCCCGCGCGCGTATACATGCAGGTCACACTCGAAGCTCCTGCAGTTGAGGGGACATCCCATAAAATGTCAAAAAATACTTTTTTATACCAAAATGACCGGCTCGCCGAGATCTATTAGTTCCAGAATGG
>WNLI01035677.1:0-11517 GCA_025802215.1 Wirenia argentea
AATGTGACATAGAAATATCATTACATGCACTTCCTATCGTGGTATTTAACCAGGAGATGAGGTTGGTTTATAACAATATGGCCACTTTTGTCGATTAGTATATGAACGTGTCCCTTTAATGTAGGCGTGAATAGGGCCCGCACTCTAATATGAGTGTGGTAGTCAATTCAAACGCCACAACATGGCAACATGGACAGATTCTGAAAGTGCGGTATATAAATGTACACATTTTTTTTTTTTTTTTTTGTAATTGGGTATCGATTCTATCGAAGAGTGTTTCTGTGGCATGATGGAAATTTGAGTTGGAGCAGCGCAGTGTTGTAAGCGTAACTTAACGCCAAAATGGCTACTTTCACCATAAGTACTTTTTCTGCCTTTGACACACCAAAAGGACGGGGGAATATTAATATAACACTTTACTTTATAACTAAGTACCTTGTGGATAAGAGACGTCCCTCTCGACTCAACAATTTCCTCACTTCCTCGATTTTGGTGATGTCATCAAATCTCGTGTTCCCACTTTTGGTGATGTCACCAGATGTCGTGCCACAAGAACCAGTGATGTCATCAGTTTGTGGGTTGTCCTCAACAACAAACTTGAAGTAGATGTCCAGGATGCGAGAGCAAACTTTGGACAGTTTCGGGTACCGTGTGCAGATAATCTGTGAATGCAATTGCCATGTTACAAAACAGTATACTAGGGCATACATAATATGCATATAGCCACATATTCAATAAGACTACATCCTGGTGATGGAAGAATTCTAGTGAGTGCAAGTATTTGAGTAACATTTGCCACTCTTCACTGTCTCCAATCATGATGGATTTTACATTTTACTAGTATCAGATGGAATTTTTCTTTAGGAAAAGCCAACTTTATACATCAACACCGTAGATATACTACATAATCTTTCCAATTGTGTTCCATCGTTGTACCTTAAAAATTCAGGAAAAGCTTTATACAATCGACATCACGAAGGTGCGTGATGCATGGAAACCGGCAATTTAGTATTCCAATGATTACAATCACCTTGATGTATAGGTATTTTTCAAAGCCAAAACCAAAACCGAAACTTCCCAAGACATGTAATCTGGAAATAACAAAATTCTCCGCCAAAAAGGTTAGGACTGCAATGTGTGTCGTATTCTAATATTAGAAGTTGGCTTTTTGAAAATATATTTGAAACATCCTTACTTGCTGCAGTTCAGCGCGAGATAGGGGCTGCATATCAACAACGGTCCACGACTTGTGTAAAAGACTGCTGTTGTAGCCCGTTTGTCCGTGACCACGTAGCAATCTGTACAAAATTACAATTAGGAACGATATTATATCAACAATCAGAGTCTAGCTACAATTTGTATAAGATGCTACTTAAGCCCAATGAATACTTTGTACAAAATTACAATTCGAAAATGGAAATGATTTACTATGCCTGATTGTACATTAGATTTGGCACATGACTGTAGTATAGATTCACTAGTTTACAAGTACATTCGCACACCTAATAATTAAATATGCATAGTACTGTAGATTAGTGCTTGCCTTGTGTTCTCGTGATCCGGGGTTCAAGGCGTAGCTGCAAAAATTTGGTTTCGCATTTTCCGTGTGTTACTGGAATTCCCTTGGGCAAGGAACTTACTTACCCCTGTTCGCCTCTACTAGTTCAGTGGCAAAATTGAGCATCAGGGTACTGGGTAGTTTCGTAGCTTGTATCTGGTTTCTTCCCGCGAGGTCTACATCATGGAAGATGGAAAATCTCTGGGTACACCGGTTACCCCACCATTCACTTTCGGTCACTTTGGGTCTCAACTGCCTGTCCGTGTGCCTCTCTTGGGCTGTTCAAGGAAAGCCGCACAAGTACCAAGGCTATGGGATCCTAGTACATTGCGCGATCGTATTCAGAAAAGAATAAAATGTTCCACTTCTGTTATTTTTACATACATGTGTCATATAGTAGCATCATAAAATAAGCTATAGTAACACTATGTCACCTATGAGTAGAGAAAAGTTGAAACCCCGGAGCAGCCCTCACACAATCCTCATGTCCCGGTACACTCAGTGTGTTTGTTTCTAACAACGGTAATATCGTCGTCAGAACGTCCATTGGGGCAGAGTCAATATCCTCCAACAATACCCATAATCCTTTAGTCACGGCTTCTGTGAGCACGCCCGGCTGCCAGACGAACTCTCCGGGAACGTCTGTGCATCTATAGGTACCTAACAGTCCCTGAAAATGACACAATTTTTAAATTAATATCCTATAATGAAATACAAATCGACAATCGTATAGTAACTGCTTCTGTAAACTTTATGCGGGAAAGGTTCGATTGGTATCGGGGTAGATTTGCAACAAAAGGTCGTGGGTTCGAGTCGTGGCTGGTGAGTTTTTTCCACATCTTCCTATAATTGGATACAGAATCAACCGGGCCTGTGTTTGATAGGGATCAGGGTTAACACTGGGTAAAAAACTGTTTGTGCCAGGATATGTGCCAATCTAATTTTTGTTGTGCCAATAATATAAAATATCAATTTCACGTGCCAGTGGTGCCTCATAACTAACTGAGTTCATATAAGTTTTAAGTAATTAAATTTTAAGTATTTAAGTAATTGGGAGACTGTTAATAGAGAGTAACTTGTGAATGAACAGTCAAGGTCTCAAGGACCATGAGAAACTGAAGCTAATATTGCAAAAATAAGATGGCTCGACTGATAACAATGTGACCAGTAGGGAGTACATCCAGGTTGGTAAATAACAACTCCCTTGTGCCAGAGCTTGTGCCAATTAAGTTTTTTAAGTGCCAAAGTAGTTTTTAAAATCGCCAATGGCACGAAATGCGCGCGTAGCGTGAACCCTGATAGGGATGATGCTACTGTGGTACGTCAACATGCTATTTACAGTTTATATGGGCAGTTTAATAGCTCATATAAAAATCTGTCTGCTTTTTAAGGAGGTCGTGGGTTCACAACGCGCTGATCCGACAGGTCGTGGGTTCAATTCCCAAACCGGGTTATCAATGTATCCTTGCGCAAGCGAGAATAACCATAGTCCCGATTCAACCACCTGTAAATGGTACGAATAAGTGTTTCCCTGGCAAAATAGTAATTTTGTTGTATGGGCATACCAGCAAATTGCTGCTTTCCTCATAAGTACTTCTATTGCCTTTGAGAAGCATGCAGTAACACTTTTTACTTTATATTCCAAAAGCACATATTGATGGACATGGATGTAGTGCAGTGTAGAAAAGTGATACTTTACTAGTTTCTACCATATTCAATTACTCATAAAATCTACGCCTTTAGACGTACAACAAACCTTGCTGTCCGTATGATCACTGAGTTGAACTTTCACCAATCGTTTGCACCCAGTCACCTTAGCCATGTACTCAATGACCCCAGTTTTGCCGCACCCAGGTGACCCTTGGAGTAGAACCGGCTTGCCACTTGATACAGCTAGGGCTAGATGGTGTAGGGTTGAACGAGTGCTTTCAACTAACACCAAATCACCTCCCTGTAAAAATGTGAAATTATCCATTAATTTACACTCAATAACCCAAGTTTTGCAGCATGCAATGGCTCCTATATTGTATGATATATGCACTCAATGAACACAGTTTTTCTAGCATTCAGTGACCCCTGTAGTAGAAGGGGCTTTTCACTTGATACAGCTAGGGCTAGGTGGTGTAGGGTTGAACGGGTGCTTTCAACTAGCACTAAATCACCTCCCTGAGAAAAATTGTGAAAGTATATATACTTAACAACCCCAGTTTGTATGCAGACGACTCCTATATTTACTTAACAGCATTCTAGTCTTGAAACCCTATAAAAAGTGTGAAATTATTATAAATAACCCCAGTTTAGGTGCTACCAATGAGTCTTATAGGATGGTGGACCGCCTTGCCACTTGATACAGCTAGGGCTAGGTGGTGGAGGGTTGAACGAGTGCTTTCCACTAGCACTAAATCACCTCCCTGAGAAAATATGTGAAATTATACACTAATTTACACTCAATGACTCAATAATCCCAGTTTGGTGTAAAAGAACGGGGGCCGAGTGCGTGCCAGATTGGGATAGATTCTTATAGGATCGTGAGCGAGTATAAAGCAAGCGCTTCATTCGTTAGCAATATTCACTTACTAGAAAGTACTTCAGTTTACGTTCAATTTTGCACCCTGATTGAATTCGACAAATAACCATCTCGGTCTTTTCATTCTATGAAGAACATAATTATATTGCTCGTTTAACAGGCACCAATCATGTTATTCATGCTGACCGGTCACCGCTCTTGTTTCTCGATTTGTGCTCCAAAACTTGTGATCTCATTACATTTACATTATATCTTACCGATGAAGAATGCGAATCCATCTTCGCTGTGACATCACAATTCTTATACAGCAGTACCCCCTCCACGGACGTCACATTCTTATGTAGGTCATAGGTCATTGGGTTCACATAGTTCACAGGGGTCATTGGGGTGGTTTTACTTGAAGACGAAGTTGGAGTGGTTTTAGTTGAAGAGCTAGTTGGGGTTGTTTTGGTGTCGCTCTTAATCCCGGATTTCGGGGAAGTAAAATTTGTTTTAGTTTTTGGAGTTCCAGTGGTTTTTGGAGTGGTCGATGTTGTAGCAGTCGTTTTAGTTCCAGATGTAGGGGAAGCAAAGGTCGTTGAGTGCGTTGGGGTCATAGTACTGGGAGTAGGTGAGGTGAAGATGGCGGGGGTTGGGGTCGATGAGGTCATTGGGGTCAGTGAGGTCGGTATGTGGCACGATTGGAGGAGGTTGTTGTGCCTGTGGAAATCACACAAAAAGTTTAGATGATGTGAATTTTAAAGGTTCATCTAATGCTGCCTTTACAGACATTTAGACCTCGTTTTATTTGTTTGGTGTAAAAGAGTCTAGACGGGCTGGTGATATACCGAAATGGCGTAGGTTTTGTGGTGTGCCACATTAGCTCAGCATGGGACAGCACGCTTTCTTTTAGTGAGTAAACCAGCAAAAACGCAAGCTCAGTGCAATCCCGAGGAAGAGCTAGAAGAACGATGGTCAAATGCATCGCTGCGTCACTTATGGACCTATTTTTATAGGATTGTAGGTGAAAATCAATAGAGTCTCGGACGATTGAACCACGCGAGAAATACTTGATTACGTAATGTTATTTAAATACTTATCTGCATGGCGGTTTAAAACCTATTGGGCTATAGAGTATGGTGGCATACCACTCTACCGCATGCTGATCACACAATATGAAAAATACAACAATTATATAATATATACTGTATACAATTTTATATTAAAACAGAACACTTACTGTATGGCCAGCTGACATCTCTGAGCATCAGAGAAATATTGTGTCAGGAATGTGTCGCGTTGCCTTGGCGACATGCTAGTGACCATAGCAACGGTTGCTACGGCAAACCTGTGTAATAAAAACATGGAAATTTTGTATATTACGAATACAGCATCAGAAGGAGTGCAACTGTGCATCATTAAAATATCATGACCACATACAAATACATGGCAATGAAATGATGGTACAGCTCTCGAAAAAATTGATCAAAACAAAGTCAATTATCGAAACCAATCACTTTCATCAGACATACATATAGGGGTCGCGGTGGCCGAATGGTCTAAGGCGCTGGTACGCCGATAAACCGATCACGATCCTAGGCGGCAGTCGTGGGTTCAATCACCAAATGTGCCGTCGATTTTTACCCAGAAATTAAAATTGGGTGGACTTTGCTCCGTGTACCAGCCGCGTGAGAAAGTCGGAAAGTAACCTGCGATAGACATGTGTCGTGTCCAGGCCGTGCAGTGTGGCTTCGGCTGTGTACATTGCATGCATTGCTCTGCTTAACACTGTGAACCGGGATAAGCTCCAGATTCTATTAGCCACTTCGGAGGCTACGAAGGAATTACTTTAGCCTACTACTAACAGCTACAGTAGGCCCTACTACTATTTCAGTTTATGCAGAAAAAAATTCAAAACATATGTTTTGTTTTCTTATGTTTTTGTTGTGTTTTTGCAGCCCTGGACATGCAGTCTTGTGGTGTATCTTCCACGGGGGCTAAGGGTCTTCTGGACATCCTCAACTATAACACTACCATTGTGATTTTGGATCTGCGGATCAACCCGCTTGTTGGTGAGTGGTTTCTGCTATGGATTATGGCATTATTACATCTCAAGATATGTCACGGTTACAGAGATAGAGGTATAGTCTTGTCACTCTTGTGTAGTTGTTTATGCTAGTGTTTGGATTTTAAAAAATGAAATAGTGATACTGTTATCCATGGTTGGCGCGAATCAGGATTTAAAGAAATGAACCCTAACTGAATTGGATATTTCTGAGACAAAAATGATGCGAAAATCAAAATTATTGAACTACCAAAATTCATACGCGAAATTCGTCAGAACAGAACCGAAATTCATCAGAATCGAACCGAAATTCATCAGAATCGAACCAAAATTCATCAGAATCCAACCAAAATTTGTCAGAACCGAATGTAACCAGGAATGACCAAATTTTGGCCTCTATTCAGCTGAAATTCGGTCACAATTGATTTTTTTGCATAACTCGTCAAACTGAAATGAAAGATTGTTGTTTTGGCTCTGAAAGTTACATTTACTGAACCACATTTGCAAAACTTTTGGATTTACGCTAGAACCCGTTAGTGGGTGAGTTATTTCTGTAGTATATAGATATTTGGGTGATGCACCCCTGGACATGCAGTCTTGCGGTGTATCCTCCACGGGGGCTAAGGGTCTTCTGGACATCCTCAACTACAACACTACCATTGTGATATTGGATCTGCGCAACAACCCACTAGTTGGTGAGTGGTTTATGCTGTGGATATTTGACTATTACGCATATTATACACTGCTAGATATGCACTATGCAGTGGTGTGGTGTAACCTCTATGATGCCTAACTTCCGAACATCCCCAACTACGTCGCTACCATTGTGATTTTGGATCTGCGCAACAACCCACTAGTTGGTTAGTAGTAATCTCATTGTTACATCTCGAGATACGTAGTTTTGTGGGATATCCTCAACTATAACACTACCATTGTGATTTTGGATCTGCGCAACAATCCACTAGTTGGTGAGTGGTATCTCCTATGGATTATGTGATTGTTACACCTCACGCGCATCATGTGTGATAGTTTTAGAATTTTCTTATAAATTCAACACTGATATTGTTATTTTGGATTTGCGCAAAAAAACTGCTAGTTGGTAAGTATTTATAGTAGATATTTTAGTATTAATTGAATTTGGTATTTCCCCGAAATGACAATGAAAAAAAAAATTACCAAATTGAAACAAATCTGCCGAAATTTGACAGAACCCTGGTCCCAACAAAATACGTCAAAACCCAACCAAAATTTGTCGAAATTGAATCAAAATTCATCAGAACCGCACCACAATTTGTTCAAACCAAAATTCGGTTCGAAAAAATCTACTTTCTGCCTTGATTCAGCCGAAAATCATCCAAAATTCATTTTTGCCATAATTTTGTCAAACTGAAAGAATAGTATCTTTACCAGACTGAACCGAATAAAACTATTTGTTTCGGTTTCGAAAACCGAATTTGCCGAACCAATCTGCAACCTTGTGATTGTTTTTGATTTGCGCAAAAAACTGCTAGTTGGTAAGTGATCTATATAGTAGATATGTGAGTGATGCACCCCTGGACATGCAGGCTTGCGGTGTATCCTCCACGGGGGCTAAGGGTCTGTTGGACATCCTCAACTATAACACCACCATTGTGATATTGGATCTGCGCAACAACCCGCTAGTTGGTGAGTGATTTATGCAATAGATATTTGACTCCTACAACTTTAGACATGTGGTGAGTTCAGTATGTCACATTTGCCACCTTACCCAAAGTCTTTCCTGGCCCATGCCTAGTACTACTGTGGTTAGAAGAACTCAAAAAGAAACTGTATCCTAAATGATATCCTTCATTACTTGAACTATAATGTCAAAATGCTTGCTTATCATGTTGCCACAATCATTATCTCAGCATTACTGGAAGTCATATCTGAGTCCGCCACCTATATCGATATATCCCGACTCATGAATCCATGGAACAGGTAAATTAAATACTACTGTGCAAGGGAGGTAATTGCCGTCAATGTAAAGTTTTACATGCATGTATGTAACAAGGGAGATAATTACATTCCATTCCTAACCATAAGACCTATCTATATGGTTAATTCCATCACGCGAATGACAAGAACTAATACTAAATTTTAACAATAAAATTATTACTAGATTTTCATCAGCTACATCCACTGACTTCCTCAGAACTGCCTCACCTCCGCATCACAGCACCGCTGGTACGAGTTCCGGTTTTGGCAGTGAGTTTAGATGGTCATATACGAAAGTAATATCATACGCGCCCTGGTTCCTATTCATATCTGGCTTGTGTTTGTGTATCTGGGTGGTCTCGCGCACCTGACATCGACATAGATTTTTTCCCCCAGGATTTGTGACACTTAGGATTTGACACCCAGTCATATGAATGTCAAAATGTGCTTAGGTCAGTCATATGGGCAAGTAACGCACAACGCAACAATAACAAATATGCCAAATGCAGGCGTGACTTTTTTCATGTGTATTACATTGATGAATTGAATTACATAGTAAATAATTACATTTCATTTATTCACAGATAATGAAACCCTACACAGTATTATGGAGCAGTTACTGCTGAATAACAATGAAGAAGAGGATCAGGTATGAGCGTATTCTATCTTATACTAGCCTTTTCTGTTCACAAGAGCAACACAAAATGTGATGCTTTACTTTTTTACATAGGTATGTCAAGTGACTGACGCAAAGTTAGAATTTCGGATACTCAGTTTTGCTCATGAGGATACCATCTAACAGGTAGACTGTATCATCGTGAGGAATACTGGATGTGATATTTTGATTTTCCATCTTCCATGACTCGATAACAATGGGATCGAAGCCAGCAGAATTCATACAAAGCTTAGCTATCCAGTCTCTAGATGCTCAATTTAGCCACTGAATTAACTAGTGAAAGCAAGCATGGGTAAGTTACTTGATCAAGGAATTTCAGACTTCCAAGTAACCACAGGATAATCTATTTTTGGCGCGGCCCAGGTCTAAACCCGGGATCCGAAGTTCTCAATACAAGCACTCTACCACTAAGCTGCTGTTCCCAATCTTTATCAATGCAAGGGAGGTAATACACAATTTTTCCAAATCCTTTGATAGTAGATTTGTTGTGTTTATTTCCCATGTATTGCCAAAATTTAATGGCAAAATGAAAATGTTGCAATTGATCAGAATCTTTTGATATTTTAGTTCTTCCTGATCTATAGGTCAATATTACTATGTAATGTATGGTATCAATTAATGTAAATTCCCACACCACAATAAAATCTAATGTACAATACGTACTAGTAGGTAGGCTATAAAGCAATCCCAGATACCTTTTTTTATTATAAAGGAATCTTTCACAGTACAAGTGGCTGGAACTGCCCAAAGACGAGCCCCCGAAGTCCCGCCCCACCATCCGTCGTCGTCGCACAAAGACACTCAACAGCAACTTTGGTCGCCGCACTACTATTAAGGTTAGTGCCTTTTTTACCGGTGACATATTTACCACTGTCATTTTTAACGCTGCACTTTTTAACGGTGACCTTATACTACGTACCAGGATGATCACAATGTAGTACAGTAGCATTTAGGCCCTACTTGCTGCTCGTAAATGTAAGAAATTAATTAATAGAATTAAATCACAAAGTAGGACGACTTGCTTGGTCTCTCTTCAACACTAGTGAAACCAACTTGTGCATAAGAAGGGTCAGAGCTAATCATTGTCAGGGTCTATTCCATCTTCGCAACATTTCCCCACACTTGCGCTGATTTCTCCTCTAGACTAGGGATTTTTTTACAAATTCTTTGTGTCCTCAGTCTTAGCTATGATAGATATGATACATGGCTCCTGAACAAACTTTAAAGTGTCGACTCCAAGGACTCAAACCCCGAAACGCCGTTCCGAGATACTCCAGGCTATCTGATATTTCTTAGAACTATTAAAATAACCCATAAAATCGAACTGCTGTACTGTATCATATTTTTGGACCGAGTCTATTTGCATATTAGTCTGGAAGTAAACAAATTCTTATCTGTAATCTTTCAAGCTTGGTCTTATGTCTACGTATATTCAGTATAAGCTTGGTGTTACGTCAGCTAACTCCTTTGATGTCGGCTTAATCCCGATTAATCCAGCTTATCTCGACTAATTCCCAAACAACACTATTTCCTATATCAACAGGGACACGTAAGCTATAGAGTATGTTTGTTTTAGTTTTAATCCTCAATTCCTCATTAATCCACAAACAACACTATTTCTTATATCAACAAGGACACGTAAGCTACACCCTATGTTTGTTTTAGTTTTATATTTTAATCCTCATTTGAATCCCAACATTCAAGCAGAGGAAATTTCTTAAACCCGGTAGTTAATTTATAGGATGTTTCTTTTAGAATACTTGGAAGTTGCTAATGTTGTGAGTTTTATATACTGTATTAGGCCTAGTAGGATTGTGCATGTTCTTTAGATGTGTGGTGGATGTTATTTTTAGTGTGTTGGTAATTTTGGCCCAGAAGGAAATTTGTCTTTTAATCTGTGAGTTTTCTTAAAAGTTGTATTTTCCTTCCTAATCGCTGACATCCCCATGAATTCACTGTTTTGACTGACTCACTAAAAAGCCTAGTCTAGTGCCCGACGGAAATTGCTATAATTTTCGGCTGAATGGTGTTTGTTGAACATTCGTTGTGGCTGAATATCAAGAATTTGATACAACCGAAGTTCGGCCAACTACAGCCGAAAATCATCCTGTGACCACTGGCCATACTACTGCTGACTACTTCCGAAGTTTGTGAAAATTTGGTTCGAGTAAAATATGTATTTGGTCCAGGACTAAAGGATAAGTACTCCCCAACTTCAACTTTCAATATTGGCAGAGAAATACTTATCGGTACCCATTTCCAGCTGGGTATACGGAGGCTATGTTTATACTGCCTTGCGCAAGGACATACGGATAACCCCTATTTGGCAATTGTACCCGTAACATGTCAGATCGGCATGGCCGGGATTCGAACATACGACCTTCTGCTTACAAACGGCAGAAGGTGTTCGCATGCAAAGGTTATAAATGTTTTTCATAAATACACTATTCGTAAGGATTTCACAGGCCGCGATTTAACCTGCGACATTGCGGCAAATGTCGTGCTGCCCGGCCTACTGGCCGTGCTGCCCCATAAGATTACTAAAAGTGTGAGGCCACTTTGGTCGCAGTGCCCCCAACCCATAAACGAACTAAAAACTACTAAAAATATACAACTTTTCACGCCAAAAGTTGCAAATTCTACATTCACACTTCACAGTGACAATCGTCGCGTCGTCAACTACAATTTTGACAGTTCGGGCAACATAAGAAAGGCGTGATTTCATTGGTTATTCGCAACGTTTTCATCCAATCGGA
>WNLI01035787.1:0-11515 GCA_025802215.1 Wirenia argentea
ACGAACTATTGATCCCTTTACAATGTATAATTACAATAATTATATGCACGGCTTTACTTCCCGACCTATACACAACCTGTGTTTATGTACGATGCGTACCAATTTTACAGACTTGGTAAACTGAGGCTAGGGAAACGTGCTCTCACCCACAGAACACCGAGAAATGGCTCAGAACAATTTTCAGTTAAAACACCGATCACACAGTCCGAGATTCGAACCCACGACCCTGGATAACTAATGTATGATACTCCAACGCTTTAGCCGACTGAGCTATCTGCGCCCACATGTACAGTATATTAGCAAGTCATGACCACGTGTTTGATCCGACGCGATTTACTTATATAGCTATGCTACGTAGTAGGTATACACACCTCACAAACTAATTCAATTTAAAAAATGGTCAACCAATATCAGTACGTTTTATAGCGTTGTAATCTAATTGAAATAAATGGGCGTTTTATTTAATCTCATTGTCGTTTTTTCTATCTAAAAGTTTAGTCATAAAATGAAGGCACCGTTTCCTTCACAGAAGCTCCTGTCGACAGCGATAAAGCATCTGGGAAAAGCGTGACATTTCCACTGCCTGCTTCACGGGGCAGCAAGAAGAGTCACGAGGGTTCCGCATCGCAGTTTTCATCGACGACAAGTGCCAGGGTTGTGAAGCTACTCGATGTTGTTGGCATTGATGAAACAACAGCGGCTGCTGATACATTCACGACAGCATTGACACCACATCAGTATGTTATTCCTGGAAAGGGAACGCCTGAGGATTATGGGGAAGAAATTATGCCTGACAAAGCAGCTATAGAATTCATGGAATCCTTACCACCACCTGAAAAATACGTCGGACAGTTTTTTCAAGAGCTTACTGGCGAAGATCCGTTTAATTTTCTTACTGAGAAGAAAGAGGAAATGAAAGGAATTCCAACAGAAGAAGCGGATATAATGGCACGTGTAAAGTTAAACGAACCACTTGGCCATTCGCAACAGGATATTGGAGGCGTACGTATGTCGCTTTCTGACACATCAGCTCTACCTCATGACTTTGAGATCACACTTCATGACATCATTAGTGAGCTCGGACCCATTCCAACCGGAACGTCAAAAGCAGTTGCGGATATGGAAAAAGAATCAGAAAGGAACCGTCACTTAGCTGGTACTAAACCACTCACGTCTTTTAAAATTAGTCAACAGGCACGGTTTGAAAAACAAATGGGAGCGATGGGCCAAGATATGATGATTCAACCATTGGCTAAACCAACCCCTGATCAAGTACATAAGACACCAGATGTGGTTGACCCATCTGTTAAATCCCCAAAACAATCAGATACAAAATTCCTACAGTTGGAGGGAGTTCAGTTAGAGAAAGCTGCACAACCACAACATCCTCCACCTGATCGTTCTGAGGTACCACAAGATGAAAGAGACACTCAGTCAATACACGGTGAGATAGTGGGAAAACATATAACAGGACCTCATGACGCTGAGCATGAAATGGCAGGAATACCTCGACGCAAAGGCGAAACTCACATACCAGTGCAGGAAAAGAAAATTCACGAGACTCCAAGTAAGACCTCAGTCACGTCACAAAAGGCTAAATCAGAAAAATCGGCTAAGAAGCCACAAGAACAGAAGAAAGCGCCAGTACCGGAACCGCCAAAGATCGCAAAAATACACCACATACAGAATATGCAGATGCAAAAGTTACAAGAAATACAACAATCTCAAGTACAGGAACTGCGTCAGAAAGTTCCTAAAGATCAGTTAGGACTTAAGGCACAGGAACTCCAAACTCACCATATTGCCCAAGTACACAAGTTGCAACAAAAACACACGCAGCAATTGCAGCAATTACAAATGGAAGAGCAGATTACCTTACAGCAACTGCAACAGCCTGGTGTTATGTTGGCACGTCCACACGTCACGGCTCCGGCAGCACAGAGGATCCTCGAGGTACAGCACGAACAGTCCAACCAGATCCAACACTTGAAACAAAGACAACAAAACGAAATGAAACAAATAGCCATGTTAACAGCTCCTGACGAGGTTAAACTACAGTACGCGCAACAACTTCAACATCAACATAATGCGCAAGTGCAAACATTACAGAAGCAGCAGTATCAACAATTGCAGATCTTGCAAACTGAACAGCCACGTTCCATTGAAGAGCAAACACATCCTGACCCAGCGTTATCAACTGCTCAACTAACTGCTCAAACTATCATGAAAATTCAGGAAACCCAGGAGGAAGAAATGGGACAGTTAAAGCAGATACATGCGATGCAAGTAGAACAACTGCAGCAGTCAAAAGTTCCTCAAGAACAACTGGAATATCAAATGGAAAAACTCCTTAGTCGCCATGCTGAAGAAGTGAAGACATTCGAATATGACCATATGCAACAACTACAACAATTCCAATCAGAGAAGCCATCAACAACATTACAATATACACCAGGTTTAATCATCAGCCAGTTTCATCAGGCACAAACAACAGAAATGCAACTGTTAAAAAATACCCAGGAAACCGAAATAAAGAAAATTCAACAGTCACAAATGCTCGAAGAGACAATAAAAGCTAAGATTGAGGAACTTAAATGTAAGCATGCTATACAAATACAAAAATTGCAGCAGCATCAACATCAAACATTGAATCAGCTACAAATAGACCCACAGATGAGTCTGGAACAGAAGCGACAACGAGCAATCAGTTTAGCTGGCCCGCAAATAGGACCTGGTCCATTTGCTACAACTTTCCAGCAATTTCGTCAGGTGCAGAACAATGAACTACAACAATTGAAGCAGAAGCAACAAGAGGAACTGAAAAAACTCCATCACTCCCAAATCCCTCACGAGGAATTAAAAGTTCAAGTCCAGCAACTTATGAATCAACAATTGGAACAAGTGAAAAAAATGCAGAAACGTCACTCCCAGCAACTAGAGAAACTCCAGCTGAGCCAACAAATGCTTTCACCAACAGCACAACAAGTAGAAGCCAGGCAAGTTAAAGCAAAACCCTCGCCTCCTCAAACTATCACGGAAATTCAGGATAACCACGCAAAGCAGATGAAGCAAGTAAAGCAGTTGCATCAAATGCAAATGCAGCAAGTTCGCCACCAGTTACTTCCTAAAGATACAATACAGGCTCAAATTGGTAAGCTCCAAGTTCTACAGGCGGCGCAAATCCAACGAATGGAACATCAGTATTATCAGCTGTTGCAGGAATTTTCAGCACATGACCAACTTTCCTCGCAGCAACCACAAACACCTTCCTCATCACCAACACCGCCAGAGCCACAAGCTCAGTACAGAAAGTCATCACCGTCAGTCGCACCACCACCACTAACCACAGCACAATTGCAGCAGGTACACAAGAAGCAGATACAGCAGTTAAGACAGACACATGCAATCCAACTGCAGCAGCTTCACCACTCGCGCATTCCCCACGATGAGCTTCAAGTTCAGATAAAAAATATGAAAGAAATCCAAAGTTCTCATGTACAAATGTTACAGGAGCAGCAAAATAAACAGTTGTTCCATCAACTATCTCTCGAAGGACGACAAGCTGATTTTGAATCATTAAAGCACAAACAGCCACAAGCTTTTACGCCACAAGTTCCGCAACCCACGCAGCCGACTGCTGCCAAACGTCGACCAGCTCCAAAAAGTGCACCAGCGGCAGGCCCTGGACAACCTACAGAACTTCCTGAACACAAAGACACCACCAAGTCAGAAACATCCCAATATTCAACAACGAGTGGAGAAATGCCCGACGTGATATCTGCCATTGACCAATCTCCGGGTGAATCGATTGGTACGCTGGATTACCTTCCTCCCATAGACTTATCTGACATGACCATGCAAATGGCATCCCAGCAATCATTGAAATTACTGACAGAATATGGCTCCACAGATTTTCCCCAACAAATTCTTGATGCGAAATCACCATCTGTGGATAGTCAGTATTCACAACGAGGAGACATCATAACATTTGACCAACAAGTTATGCAGCCACCCACTCCGTTAACACCGGAGCAAATGTCTCTATTACAGCTCAACATCGAGGACTTCATGCCATCTTATGAAATGGCAATACCTTACGAAACAGCACCATTTGATCTCACGGTACCATCAGATGGAACACCGCCATTCTACGAAATGGCACCATCTTATGAAATATCACCGACTTCGCTACCTTCTCAAATATCTCAAACGATGTCAGATTACGAATCGGTTGAGGAAGAAGAAGAGGTGACAGGTGAAGAAGAAGCTGAAGAAGAAGGGGTAAAATCTGATGCTAAGCCAAAAAGCTCTAAAGAAATTTTAGCAAAAAAACCAAGAAAACGTAAACCACCATTACCGAAGCAACTGTCAAAGTCACCTTTCCAAAAACGAGATTATAGTGTGCCAGAGAAAAAGATATCGGAAGATAAAATGGCAGCTGCTCAAAAGGCCCAGGATGAAATTGAGAAGAGGGTGCAACAGCAGAAAATGCAGGTACTACAGATGCAACAGGATTTGTTGATGCGACAACAGCTACAGCGACAAGAACTCTTACAGCAACAACAACAGCAGGCACAGCGATGGCATCACCAACAGGTACAACCACCAGGGAATTGGCAACAAACATTTCAGCAACAGATGCAAATGCAGATGCAGACTCAGCAACAAGAACAAGTGCGGTTTATGCAAACGCTGCAGTCGCAACAACGTCCACAGGCCCGACGACCAACACCATCAGGACATCCACCACCACATCAACCACAAGATCCTAAATTCCCAACAGGGTTACCCGGTTATTCGCAGCCACGTTTCTTGCATCAACCAAAACCAAAACATAAAACCGATGGGGCACCAAAAAAGCCATTGACTAAATCCCCATCTCCACAGCAACCTCAGCAAATTCAGCATCCACAATTAATCGACTTCGCACCAGAACAAGAGTATCCATCGACATTACCATACCAATACGCAAAATCGATAACTCAACAACCGCCATTTGCGCCACATATTCCTTCCACAGAAAAAGGCAAATTTGTTGTTCAAAAACTGAGTGAGTTTACACCAGTACAACCTTTCCCAGTTGGTAAAACTGCGACTGTACCCTCAACATCTTCTCAACAATATATTGAACCTAAATCAAGCACCGATGTAAAACATGAGCAACCATCTGGACATGAAGAATATCCATCAGGCACATCTCCACAATCCTACCAACTTCCATCAGAGTACCAACCTCAACTTCCATCTGGCATAATTCCGGAGCAAGAATCAGCAGTGGACCAAATTCCTAGCACACCTCGGCAAATGCCTATCTCACCGCCACAATTACCTGTCTCACCCCCACAACACACACCCCCTCCTCAAATACCCATGTTTCCACCACAAGGATTAGCTCCTCAAGTTCATGGCTATCCCGGGCGACTTGCCGGTTTTCCCCCGCAAGTCTTACCCGGGCAAATACCAGTCTCACAATATCCAGGATTGCCCGAACAATTGCCCGATGGGACAGCACAATTTCCAGACCTACAAGTTCATGGATTCTCTCAAATGCCCGGACTACCCTCACAAATCCCCGGACTACCATCACAAATCCCAGGACAAATCGGAGGCTTTCCACAATTACCGAGCGTATACCAACAAATACCAGGCATGTCTGCTGGTCCCGGCTTCCCTCAAATTCCTGGCTTCCCCCAAATTCCTGGATTCCCCCAAGTTCCTGGCTTCCCCCATGTTCCCGGATTCCCCCAAGTTCCCGGCTTCCCCCAAGTTCCCGGGTTTCCCCAAGTACCCGGCTTTTCTATGGATCAGTTTCCAACCCAACCACCTCTCATGGACTACGACACCCAGTCCACCTATCCTGAGTACGTCGCACCACCTCCTGAGACGACACCAAGTGAAGATTCACGACCTTCATCACGAGTACAGCGTCTCTCTGGTCAAGCACCGCAAAAACAGCAGAAATCGAAAGACGATAAAACGTTCTCATCATCACTAGATCCAGCGTCAACTACGCCGAGAATCGACACTGTTCCAACACCGTTAACATCGCCATTTGTGCATTCACTATCGGTGCAAAGCGATCCTACTCAAGCGTTACAGAAACGAAGGATATCCGGGGTGTATCGGCCTTGGGAGAAAATGGAAAAGTGAGTATAAGATTATATTATACCTAGTTTGTTATTTTGGAAAAAATTAAAGTAGATAGGTTAGGACAAAAATATTATTACACTTCGTTTAGCTGGCTATCGGCCTCACAGTCTTGCAAGAATAGTGTAAAGTCTTACATCATGACCGTGCGAGGGTAGACGTGAGTAGGGCTTCAAACTATTTTTGATCCCTTTACAGTGTATAATTATAATAATTATATGCACGGCTTTACTTCCCGACCTATACACAGTAACACAACCCGTGTTTATGTAAGATCAGTACCAGTTTTACAGACTTGGTGAAATGAGGCTAGGAAAATGTGCTCTCACCCACAGAACACCGGGAAATCAGTCAGAACAATTTTCTGTTAAAACACTGATCGCACAGTCCGAGTTACGAACCACACGACCCTGGATACCAAATGACTGATAGATAGTCCCAACGCTTTAGCCGACTGAGCTATCCCCGCCCCAAGAATGTAGACTCAGTAAACCAGTTATACACATGCATTCTCACAGAAATGTGACTTCAGAGCATGTTCAGAGATGCTCCCAGTATTTTAGTTGACGGGACATGATACTCTATGATTCATACATGAATTATAGTAGAAGGCTTGGTTACAATTTTTATTTTAAAAAGTAAACTGTTCGATTTGTATACCATCTATTTAAGCATTGCTGCATCTCAAAGGCGCGAGTAGTGGTTGGGAAAGAGCCATTTTGGGGCTATTATGGTCTACAACATAGTGGCCTACTCCCCAACTAAAATTGCCGTGTTGCCAGGGAAACGCGCATTGATACCCATTTCTCGCTGGGTGTACCGAGGCTATCCATATTATGGTTATTAAGTCTTTTTCAAGGACACACGTATCTAGGTTTGGGAATTGAACCCAGAACCTGTTAGATCGGCGCAGCTGGGGTTCAAATCTTCTGTATACAGTACAAAGCAGATACATTCCCGACTGAGCTATCCGCCAATTAACTTCTTGTTTGCCAAATACGTATTGGTACATGTATGTCATAAACATATGGCATATGAGAGTGCCGGCAGTCAATTTTTCATCTAAAAGGAATATATATCCAATGTAAAACAACCTTTTTCAGAATATCGACGATTGGCGAATTTGATCCAAAGATCACGGCTCTCGGAGAAGCCCCAAAGCCACCCAAACCACGGCATACAGAACCAGTTGTTGGGGACATGCTTTCATTCCCGGACTTAATCCAAGGCCTGGACAGCATCTTTACCCCAGATATTAAACCCATGGTACCGAAACAGAAAGCAGGCAAGCGAGACTCAGACGTTCAATCCAAAGCGAATCGCGGTCTCGTCAAAGCAAAATGGTCGAAACCAGAATTTGATCCGCGTTCGCGCATCGGGTCCATAGAAGGAAAGTCAATGTTTGACGTGAGCCAATCTGATGTTATGAAACATAAAAGTCACATCGGTTGGTCCGATTCTACAGATTTCAAACCGAGGGCTGTTACAGATAGTATGATACCAATGACATCACTTTGCCCGATAACATCGTTGGCGCTCCGGTCGTCAATGGATCTCGACACGCCGCCGGTCATGACACGCCAGTTGGACACAGAGAAAAATGAACTCAAACTAGAGTTTGTTGGGGTGGAATCGTTGTCAAAATACACGCCTCATGTGAAGTCAACCATATGGATGCCAATTAGTAGTAAAGGCGTAATTCTCGACGTGAATAAAGCCGGGGTTCCGGTTAACGTATCCGGGTTAGAAGCCCAGTTCTGTTGGTTGCCTGTGGATGAGAGTATTGCTCAGGTCGGTTCAAAGGTCCATGTTAGTTGGGTACCAACGTCATACCTGAAAAAGCCGGAGACCGCAAGTGAAAGAATCAAGTACCTGAAGACGATTATGATGCAGCGAGGTAAAATACGAATGAGCATACCTATGACGAATATCCTGGAACGAGAACTCCTCAGCTGGAGCAAGGATATGGATGTGGCGTCTGGGCATCCTGTTAGTGTCGAGGAGAAGGTGAACAAGCTGAAGGACGTGATCAAAAACCATGAACTGCTCGGGTATAGCGACGCTTGCAAGGCGCAGTTACAGAGCCAATTGGTGAGTCTGATCCGTCACACGTCAGAACCAACCGGTGAAATTATCCCCATCGAACGACGTCGCTCGATTATCAGCAAAATCATGAAAAGTACCTCCGAGTTAGATTTCAACGATCACACGCTGGCCGTTCTTGAAGTTATCCGCGATACGGTTAATATGAACAAGGACACAAAACCAACGGACATCATCAGCTCAAAATTACAACATTTCAAAGATGTCATCCATGATTCGACGTCCGTGTTAAGCGAGGTCGAAAGCCGAGAAGTCAGCGAGAATGTCATCAAACACGTCCGCTCGAGTCTTGAAGAGCACCAAATCGACCAGCCACCTTCAGCTGAGATCATTGACATCCTAGGTAGACATATCATGGATAAAATGCAACAGGATCAAATACATATTCTCCAAGACCAAACCCTGAGGTTGATACGATATCTGGGTGTGGCGACGAAGCGCCCGATTAACGAACGGATCAAGATTCTACAAGCCGCTGTCGACCGTGCCAAGGAGCGGATGACTGATGAGGCCGCCATCAATCTTATGGAGGTATGTCATACTTTTGTTACAATAACTGTAGTTTATGTATGACAGTACTATGGTATTCATTTTAGGTATTCATCAGGTATTCTGAAAATTTGATAGTTTTTGCACAAATTGTATTGGCTTCTTCCCGCTATCTTTGGTCAAAGATGGAAATATCCTGCCTACATTCGGTGTTTTTTCCGGTGTCCCCATCATCCACTTTAATCCACTATGGCTGTCAGATGTATAATATGACTTGAGATTACATCAATGGGATTGTGCATGGGACGCCTAACCAGCATGCTCTGGGTCCTTCATACTTTGTGTGATTCAGAAATGTTCAAAATATTCAGCTATTATAATGTATGTTCACACTACAGGTAGAAGAAAATTGCGACGAGGCTATGTGGAAGGTACAGCGCAGCGTTTACCTCTACAATCCTGTCGGCTGTCGCGTCTCTTGGTCTGACCATCATGTACACATATACGCATACACTGCATTCATACACTCACAGATAGAACCGAATTGCGAGGAGGCCATGCGGAAGGTGTACGCTGCTGTCACTTTTTGGTCTGACCATGCGCACAATATATTCATACACTGACATGTAGAACAGAATTGCGAAGAGGCGATGTAGAATGACTGTGTACAGCAATGTCACATCTGTTGGTGTGACCATCTTTAATTATTATTTAACAACGTTTTCCTAACAGCCATCTCGCGCGCAGCATTCTCGCTACAATATGGATATGTTATTCACACAATGACAATACTCAGTTTAAGATGCGGTAGAACGCATTTGATTGTCTGAAATCTGACAGCTATGACGCCTGTCACGGCCGAACAACGAAGGCCGCAGTTGAGAAGATCTTAACGATCACAATATGAACTGCGACGGAGGTGATCTGCGGTCATAAAATATCATACAAAGCTCCAGTCATAGTTCTAGAATCTTAAAGTCCCTAATGTATGTTCTGCATCACAGGTAGAACAGAATTGTGAGGAGGCGATGCGGAAGGTGTATGCCGATGTCAACGAGGACTTTCTGGACGACCGTCTCACATTCCTTGAGCGGGTGATCACCATGAAGTTTGATCGACGTTATGTCAAGGTCGGTATTATAGTTTTCATTTGAAATTCTTTTACCACCATCAAAGACTTTTATAAGCCATTTAATTCTATTGAATTGTTCTTGTAAAGTTCTACATCGTAGGTTTCATTTAACTCTTTGACTGCCAGGATATTTAATTGCACCTTCCCATGACATATTATATACGTCTTTGGCAATAAAGGAGTTAACTATGTAAATCGGTCAAAAATATTTCTACAAATTTACTTCCTAGTATTGTGGCCCTAGTTTATTTTTCACCACCCAAAAATACTGATGGGTGTAATGTAAAGTAAAGTGCCAAACTTATATAGCGACATAATAGCGCTCGTTAAATCATATGTCACTAGCGGTAGAATTTCGCCATGCCGTAGACCTCTGCACGTATTTGATGAATGAGTAACACAACCTTACTTCCAACCCATACATTCACCATTGAAAGTGAATATACAATCAGTACCAATTCTACACTCTACAGGCTTGGTAAACTGAGGCTAGGGAAACGTGTTCGCACCCAGAGAACACTAAGAAAAAAATCACTCAGAACAATTTTCAGATAAAAAGCCCATCGCAGATTCGAACCCACCACTCTGGGTACCAAATGAATGATAGCCCAACACTTTAACCGATTGAGCTATATAATGAAATATTTTTGAAATGCCGTCTATCCGTTTGGACTCCGATTGAAATGACAAAATCATAGGGAGGGGGGCTGTAGACGACAGTGATGACTTCAATGCATGCATTATTACCCGGTGCTATAATGGCCCACACATTACCCTTAAGCGTTAATTTGCACATCTCCAGATCATTCTTGGATCATTTAATTCTAACCTACATATATATACAGTATATATGTATATATATGTACATATATATACAGTATATATATGTTCGTCCTGTAGGTGAACCATATAGGGCGATGGGACGTGGAGCTAAGACTGCTGCGTGGACTGGCAAATGACGTCGGTATCGCCGGTTGCCTCTTTGCGAAGTGTATTCTGCCCCACAAACGAGGTATGTTGTTCATTCAATCAATCGTTCGATCAGTTAATCAATCGTTCAATCAGTTAATCAATCAATAATATATGTTTTAAGTGTATACAAAAATATCTCCCTTTGCGAAGTGTATTCTGCCCCACAAACGAGGTATGTTCATTCAATCAATCAGTCATAGTTAAGTGCTTACAAAATTTCCTGTTTAGGGAAATTATAATGGTATCGTCGGTTGCCTCCCAGAAATGTGGTATGTTCATTAACTGGCTCAATCAATCATAGTTTTAAGTGCATAAAATATATCTATTGAGCAACTGCCCTTGGTATTGCCAATTGCCTCGTAGTGATACAACAAACGGAACACAACAAAGACACGACAGAATCTCACATGAACTGCTGTTGCGTCCCTCTACTAATGACAATAGTACTACAATAAGGCTAACCCCAAGCCTTACATGAACAGTTCTCTGGTTGCAGCAATATACCATGCCCCGAGCCCAGGATTCACGCTACACGCGCATTTCGTGCCATTGGCGATTTTTAAAACTACTTTGGCACTTTAAAAACTTAATTGGTACAAGCTCTGGCACAAGGGAGGCTGGATGTACTGGTCACATTGCTATGAGTCTAGCCATCTTATTTTTGCAACATTA
>WNLI01035898.1:0-11509 GCA_025802215.1 Wirenia argentea
TGCCACCTGCCTTGCCCAAGGACACTCCTACATCCTATGCCACCTGCCTTGCCCAAGGACACCCTTACTACCTTTGCCACCTGTCTTGCCCAAGGACACCTCTACAGCCTTTGTCACCTGCCTTGCCCAAAGACACCCCTACAGCCTACGCCGCCTGCCTTGCCCAAGGACACCCATACAGCCTTTGCCATCTGCCTTGCCCAATGCACTCCTACAGCCTACACCTGCCTTGCCCAAGGAAACCCCTACAGCCTACACCTGCCTTGCCCAAGGACACCCATACAGCCTTCGTCACCTGCCTTGCCCAAGGACACCCCTACAGCCTTTGCCACCTGCCTTGCCCAAGGACACCTCTACAGCCTTGCCATCTGCCTTGCCCAAGGACACCCTTACTACCTTTGCCACCTGCCTTGCCCAAGGACACCCCTACAGCCCAAATACAAATATACATACAAATTTACAAATATACAAATAAATATAGTTCAAGACAAAATCCCAACTATAGATAGGATGGATGGATATAGCACCTGTAGGCTGTGTCTGAAAGTTTTACAGCCCAATAAATAATGGCATGGTCAGAGGTCAGGTAAATTATCACCTCTTTGTTTATGTTGAGAGAATGCACAGGCAATAGGCATGGTGAATTTTATGACTGTAGGATTGTGAATGGTGTGGATATCTGGACAGGGTGGACTTGTGTAGTGGACATCTGATCACTGGGGGTGGGGGTAAGTGATAGTGGATGTGTTTGGAGGAGGTTGTTTTGGGGGAGGGGGCTGGACGTGTGTGTTTATTAGAGGGGGTTGTGGTGATTTTTTGGCTAAGGTGTAGTTATATGCCGTGAATCAGAATCTACATTCAGAATTTTCCGAATTGATATATTCAACCGTTCAAAAGTTATCCAAGAAATACGTTATTAGGGGCATGTTATGAGATGTGTTTATACAATGTATTAAAGTGACACTTGACACACTAAATTTGCAGACTCCTTACGCACTATAAGAAAATAGTGATACTGCCTCTCCCCCTCCTTGACCAGAATATTGCTCGCTATGTGTCCACCTCCCCCCTCTCTACTGTGGCGAAGCCCAGCGATGGCGATTTGTGTTCGATGTTTGCACATTTTTGTTTGGTTACGCACATACATAATTTATTATGCACCCACAAAATTGTATACAAAAATTCGCCCTTTGCAGACTCCTTACGGGCATGTTTTTTGGGTTGATGGGCTAAAGTTTACCCCTTAATATAAACACCACTGTACATGCACCCCCAACCTCCAATAAATATACCATTAAAATGTCTGCCAATAAATAAACCATTAATCTCTGGCCAGTGGAAGTTTGTGTGCATTGCAATAGATTTATGGCATATGGATGGTGAAAATAATTTGATCTCAATAATGACTTATGTAACGCTCAGGATTGACCGATATGGTTCGGGAATGAGCCTATCCACTCGCCGTGACCGGTGCGAGTCCAGGAACACCTCACACCCTCGAGATCGGTGCAGGGATGATAAAGTTACGCTCGAAGACGTACAAAAATCAATTAAAATAACAAAAAAAGTTTGATCGCCGACTTTTACAAAATATAAATATCCCGGTGACAAACTATGCATTAACCCGAGTTCAGTGATACCAAAAGTGTGAAAATCGACAAAACCGTTTCTGAGATATTCGACTAACAATCACCCACACGCCGCCCGTCCGCCACATACATCTACACACGCACGCACGCACGCACGCACACACACTTCCTCAAATTCAGTATTAGGATTTATACTGTCACAATACATGTGTGTTTTTGGGAAGAAAAAAAATTCATTTCGAACTGAACTTTTATGACACTACGCACGAAAAAATAAATCGCCGGATGTACTAGCAGACACGGGATTTCAGAACAAAATGTTACATGGATCTATCTTGTCACGTCATAAATTTGTGGCAACACATGCTAACTAAACGTAAGTCATAGCGGTGAAGTTTACTTACGGGTAGACTAATTTATAGAACATACATGGAGGAAAAAGGTACTGATATTTTTCTGCTTGTGTATTATGTATGGTCATACACTGAACATGCAATCGAATGGTGTAAACACAACAATGAGGAAGACTGATGGATGGTGCCTTGACAGTAATTAATGCTTCTGTTGCCAGCCTGGTTGACTAGTGCATGAATATTCTTGTGATACAAGTTATCCATTTGGAGATCACCTTGAATGTGATTGTTTGAAGAACTAGCAGATATGAAAATTAAAAGGGAACAACTTGAAGAAGAGTTACGACTCTAGCCAAATAATCAAGCTAGTGGTTCTACAACACAAACACAAATAGTCTTCAATACAAAAACTGATCAAACAATATAATGAGAGTGAGGACATAGACAAGTGGTCAGATAATGTATCCACATACATAGATAGGTTACCTACTGTGCAAGACAAAGTCAACTTTATCCTAAACCATCTTGAAAAAGGCCCATATGCAGAAGTTTGTGTGAGAATCAATAGACAATCTACAACAGCTAATGAAGTGTTAAAAACGCTAAAAGAAGTCTATGGCTTGCAAAAATCCTTAACTCAGCTACAATTTTATTCAATGCAACAAGGAGCTCATGAAAGTCTGGATTCATATGCCATTAATAGAAAATTATGATCAAACTCGAAAAACGTGATGACGAATGCTTTAAGAACAATGACACAATGCTCAAACAAAGGTTTACTGAAGGTGTGAACAAAAACGTAGTTCTATGAAAGATATTGGGTAAGATTAAGATGACAAGCCGTCCTTCATGTGACCACTCCTCTACAAGGCCATTATTCATGGCGTTGAAAATGTAAAGGTGGACATCAATGACCTTCCACAATCCGAAATCAAGGAGGCCCTTCGCCAGGTATATGAAAAGCAAAATTACAGTGTGATATAATATACCACACTTTAGAGCCCACCCAATCTTGGAGATTGTTGTGCTTCAATTTTGTTATGTGAGCTACGATAATGGCCTGTCACATTTTGAACCAAGTCTAATATCTGGACAATTTGAAATTAAGTTTAAATGTATTTAAAAGCTCAAGTCTTTCTCTATGGTCGGTGCTGTGTTCCTTTGTTAACTTACTCCTGTTGTCGCATTTACATTGCTAGTCACTGCAGGGCAATCAAAACCATCGGATCTCCATTTTCTCGATGAAGTAGTTCGTGACCTTAAACATGCAATTTCAAACCCATAAATCTACAGGATGTTAAACAAAATAACATGAAAGCATGGGATGATTTCATTGCGAACAGATTTGCGAAAAATTTTCGACGATACATGGAACAACAATCAAAAAAAGGTTCGTGGTACAGCATAATCGAAAGCACTACGGAAACATTTGTGAAGACAAGCCATATCATGGCAAAACAAAAAGTTCCATCAGAACCTGCATGGAAAAGACCCCAATGTGATCATTCTAAAACAGACCTCCCTAGACATGTCCTGTCAAACGAGGACGCTCCAAGTTATCTTCAGAATTTTCTATGGGTCACCGAGATTTACAAAATTGTAAAGCATAACAACAATGGCGACTAGTACTAGTAGCTGGAATGTGGATTGTGGAACTTGAGCTACTGTTTGTGGTTAGTTTTTGTAGTTGTTTCTTATGTAAATTTGTATCAATAGACATTTTTACAGACTAAAGATGTCATGTATGGTGTGTTTGCAACATGTAAATTGTGAAAAAAAGCTCCCTTGAAAAAAGGATTTTGCCACAGTAGGTCTAGGACATGGTGACTGTGGTCGTATTCCAACCTCTGCAATTAATTGGTGTTATTATCTTATTTGTAATTTTAGGAGATTGACAGTGAAGATTGGGATTTGCGAGATGAACCGGAGATTGCAAACGAGGGAAGTGTTCAACCGTGTGCTCAAGCAGCATCATCATGTGCTCCACAAGTGTGATCACGATGAATGTATCAAGTGTGATGGATGTATCAAGTGTGATGAATGTATCAAGTGTGATGTATGTATCAAGTGTGATGAATGTATCAAGTGTGATGAATATATCAAGTGTGATGAATGTATCAAGTGTGATGAATGTATCAAGTGTGATGAATGTATCAAGTGTGATGAATGTATCAAGTGTGATCAATGTATCAAGTGTGATCAATGTATCATGTGTGATCAATGTATCAAGTGTGATGAATGTATCAAGTGTGATCAATGTATAAAGTTAGATCAATGTATCAAGTGTGATCAATGTATCAAATGTGATTAAAACGTGACGAATATATCAAATGTGATCAATGTATCAAATGTGAGCAATGTATCAAGTGTGATGAATGTATCAAGTGTGACCAATGCATCATGTGTGATGAATGTACCAAGTGTGATCAATGTATCAAGTGTGATCAATATATCAAGTGTAATCAATGTATCAAGTGTGACAAATGTAGCAAGTGTGATGAATGTATCAAGTGTAATCAATATATCAAGTGTGATTAATGTATCAATGTATCAAGTGTGATCAACATATCAAGGTTAAGCAATGTATCAAATGTATCCAAATGTATCAAAAGACTTAGTGGAGTAGACCTAGGGAACACGTCTGCATGTCAACGATGTGGGGCTATTGTGATAACATTTTGTTACTGAAATAATAATTACGTAACCTATTTAGTGTGTTTTATTTTTTTATTTTTGGTTTATGTTTTATTTCATAAAAAAGCCTTTGGCGGTTTCCCAGACACTACATGTAGCCTACTCATAATTTATATATTTTTTTGACTTTGTTGTTTAGTTTTAGGCGGCTCTAGTGAGCCATTTTCCGCCAATATAGTTATAATCATTATAACCTGTGTGTGAGTGTTGGCTGGTAAAATTATGAGTACACATAGCTATACAATGCTTATGTTATGTGGGTCATTCTAACTTAATTGCGTTTATGAAATGTTAGAATTCTGTGCTACTTTTATTTAGGCCATCACTGCAAGCGCAGCTGAATTAGTTTGACCCATGTACGATCATGATCACATCACACGTACGTGCCTCACATTGTGTGTATTCCTTTCTCTCCTGTGTGTGTTGGTACTACGTAATTTGTATAGGAGAAAAATTAACTCATTATTTATAAATATGTAGCTACTGCGGAGTGGATATAATTATGGTTCAGCATTAAGAAAAAAAATGGCAGTTTTAACACAGTCTGGACGGACATGGCTCTCGAAAGTACTATACTGTGATGCCAAGTGGAAGCCAATATTCTTATTAAGGATTACTGTGAAAATATTAACATTGATTTTATCAAAAACACTGAAATTCAAGAGACTGACCTGGGACGGTGACGGATGTATCAAACTTCCAAAAGACATAATCATTGGTCGATCAGCTTCCACATTGCGATTAGCTGAAACGCGATGAATGAACAGCACAGTATCTATTACCGAGTAGATAATTGTGTCGTTCCAAGTAGACATGAGTTATAAACAAAAATGTGTATCTTTATGTGTGTATCATTAAAGAGTGAACTCGGAACACCTGCAGTGACATTGTTAGTATCATGTACATTTAGTAAATAATGTAATTATTTACAGTCAGTACACACTACATGGTTTGTGATAAAAGTAATATTGTAAAATGAAATATTCCAGTAAATAATACTAGACTCTACGACACCCTGCTCAACGCCTTCAAGACCAAGTACACTCCACGGGAGAATGTGGCACTCGATGAGGCGACAGTTGGGTGCAGAGGCAACCTGTCATTCAAGGTGTACAACCCAGACAAACCAGTGAAATTTGTCATGAAGATAATACGAGATCTGGGAGAGTTCAAATGCGTATGGTTATAATTTTGAAATGTATACCGGGAAATAGGAGGAGCCCTCAGAGAAGGGATGCCACCTACACTGTGGCATGGCGCATAATGCAGCCGCTCATACACAAAGGGTACAAGCTCTATGTCGACAACACTTACGTCACCAGAGCCGTCCCAAGATCTCTAGTCAGGCTAATTGAAATAGTGTTTTTGTTTCTGGGGTTCCAATATAAACACAATCATAAATATTTTATGATTAAAATTAATGTATGTGTGTAACCTAACCTGTATGAACATGAAAGAGTTCCTCTGAACATGAACAAGAAGTGAGAACCTCTCAACCGACGAGGCTATGATCCTGTGAGCCAGCTATCATTCAAACAATACATACCCTGCAAGTGAACGCGGTTAGGGATCAAAATCTTCCAAATACATGAGCATATGGGCTACACAAAAGACACCAACTCTGTTTCATAGTCTTCACGATGAGAAGACCAATGCTTGCGGAATGGTTCGCAAAAGAGCCACCCATTTCCCCCACATTATTGGCTGGACCACAAACGAAAAATGACTACAGGTGACGTAATCGACTGTTTGGACACCCAGAATCCCGGACGAAGGACCTACACCGAGATTCAACAGTCTCCAAGTTTGCGATGTTCGATCCCGCCTCTCTCCAGCACCTTGAAGAAATAGAACAATTAGCGATAGCCAACCACGAGCTTATCATCAGCCAGTTGGCACCACAACACATTTTTCCATATCAAAACTAACATGTTTCTGTGTAATGGGGTACATGAGTTGGGGCATGACATTATGAGGAGCTGAGAATATTATGTAGGCTATGTGTTGGGGCATCAATCATGAATTTTAAGCTGAGGATATGAATGTGTTGGGGCAAAAAATGTGAAAGGCTGAGGATATGAATGTGTTGGGGCATCAAATGTGAAAAGCTGAGGATATGAATCAGAATGTGTTGGGGCATCAAAAGAGAGAAACTGAGAATATGAATGTGTTGGGGCATCAAATGTGAGCAGCTGAGGATATGAATGTGTTGGGGCATCAAATGTGAGAAGCTGAGAATATGAATGTGTTGGGGGATCAAATGTGAGAAGCTGAGAATATGAATGTGTTGGGGCATCAAATGTGAGCAGCTGAGGATATGAATGTGTTGGGGAATCAAATGTGAGCTGACAGAATGTGTTGGGGCATCAAATGTGAGCTGAGAGAATGTGTTGGGCATCAAATGTGAGCTGATAATATGAATGTGTCAAAATTGTGAAAATGTGGCAATATAAATGTGTTGGGGCATAAAAAAACACAAAAAACAACATTCATGAAATGTGAAAAGGTGAGAATATGAATGTGGGGGCATCAAATGTGACTTAAAATTGGTAGCTGAAGTGTATGGGATTATGTTGGCAGCCAGACGGCACAACTGTCCCTACTGTGATTTGGTGGCTGGTATTTCAAGAGCAATTGGTACATTGAAACACCACTACAGAGAATGGAAGAGTAACTGGGCTGGCCGCGAGAAACCTACAAATGCCCAAGTCTCCCACCATCCGCGAGCGTATCCTCAAATATGGTGCTGAGTTGGCCGCAGACATACTCAAGGACCTTCATGTTGCACATGACCGGGGCGAGTATCTGTCCCTTACCCTGGATGAATGGTTCAGAATTAATAACAGACGATACATGAATATCAATGCAGATACGGGTGACATCTATAACCTCAGACTCGTCCGGGTATTTATATAATTGTTTATTTATATGACTGTTTGCAACCGAGTGGTTATGAATAACATTTTTTTTCTTCAATTTTTGAGGAAATTAGGTCAATGGAACTGAATGACCCAGATTTACGTCCCAACTGAATTGTTCAGTCACAGCTCTGCCATCAAATTTCTAACTCGAACTTAATTGTTCCTCGACAAAAGAGTTCTGTACTAAGAGACGAGTACCTAGACTCCACGTCAGTACCCAGCACCCCTAAACAGTGTGACATGGTAGTACCAGAGCAGCTGGTTACCCCATGGAGAGGGAACACCCGGATATACTGTATTAGGCCCCTTCATCATTATGAGGGTAATGGGTACAATACATCCTAATGATAATTTGGCAATTCAAAAATTCGCCCACAATGCATCGCTATCAAGGAGCATTGACTGTAGTGCATTTGACTGTAGTGGAATCCTTCATCAATCATCACCCACTAAAATTTACAGACCAATGAACTAACTTCGGCAGTGACCTATTTGGAGCATTGTAAAAACCTGCACTACTCCGTACAGACGCAGTTCGAATGGCCAGATCGAAAGGTACAATAGTACCCTGCTAGCCATGATACAGTGTACCAATGACAGAGAGCTCGTAGTGGCTATTCATGCGATGCGATCAAGGAATACGTGTAGGCTATTGTAAATTACTGATAGTATTTAGTTATACAAAAAAGACTGCGTTGCTTCCATCATTTTCTTCTTCCGCCATCCCACTAACCAACATGGTATCACTCAGTACAAAGGAAAAATCAAGTGTGATCAATATTTCAAGTGTGATCAATGAATGAAGTGTTATCAATATATTTAGTGTGATCAAGATATCAAGTGTTATCAATATATTTAGTGTGATCAATGTATCAAGTGTGATCAATGTATCAAGTGTTATCAATATGTTTAGTGTGATCAATGTATCAAGTGTTATCAACATGTTTAGTGTCATCAATGAATGAAGTGTTATCAATATATTTAGTGTGATCAATGTATCAAGTGTTATCAATATATTTAGTGTGATCAATGTATCAAGTGTTATCAATATGTTTAGTGTCATCAATGTATCAAGTATTATCTATATATTTAGTGTGATCAATGTATCAAGTGTTATCAATATATTTAGTGTGATCAATGTATCTAGTGTTATCAATATATTTAGTGTGATCAATGTATCAAGTGTTATCAATGTATTTAGTATGATCAATGTATCAAGTGTTATCAATATATTTAGTGTGATCAATGTATCAAGTATACCGTATGTGGGAACGAGCCGGCATGCCGGGACGTATGTCCTTCAGGCTTCAACGTATGGCGGCAGCGTTCTTCAACGCAGGTTGCGGAACAACGACAGGTACATGTACCACTGGCTGCGGGGCTACAGTGCCATACCGTCTGAATGGCGCAGATCACCTACCGCGTGCTTTCGGGACACGAACATGATGTGAGGGGAAGCTGGGTTGGGTTGTCAACGCACAGTGTGCTCCTCTCTCTCACAGACGGGAACCTTGATGCTCAAGAGGAGGTCTGCGACCATCCGGCTCGGGTGATGGCAGATGAGGCGACGTTGGACGTGATTGGTGGGGCGATGGGCGCGGCAGCACCGAGTAGGAAGAGGAAGGAGAATGAGATTAGGAAGAGGAGCTACTGAGAGATGGCGAGGAATATGAGCAGGAGGATGACGAGGACGTGGAGAGACTACTTCTGGCCGTTACGGAAAAGTTAATGGAGGAAACTAATTCGACGAGGTTACACAACATAGACAGTGAGGAAATTATGGGCATGTTTTCAAGTCTCAACGCTGCCACCGATTTCCTATCTTGTAAAGTGCGCGTGCAAAAATGTTACTAATGAATATTTGGACGAGATGTCTATTGAAGAGAGGGACCGTATTATTAAAAAGTCTGTATCTTTGGCAGTAGAGGAACGGCGTAAAAAAAGATGAAACAAATCGACCTCAACAAAGAACACTCAAAACTGGTGGGGATGGCTAATTTTTTTTTTTTTTTTTTTATCGATTCAGTGCGATGAATGCACAATGGCCTATAATATTATGGATTATCTACTTGCCACTTCAGATCGGCCGCAAGCAGTGATGAGCCGCATGACCATACGCAACAGACCAACGACTCGATATGTCACCACATACAGTGGATCCGAGGTGTACCCACACAGGAAATATTTCAATATATCGAAGCGAGTAACATCATGGACATCAAAGCGGAGACTGTAGGTGATGTAAATTCCTATTACGGATACACTGGTATGTTACTTTGTGTATTACTATTTATGAAATGGTGAAATGCATCAATAGCATCGGCAATGTATACAAAAAAAATAACCAATCACAAGTTCACAATTAAACTATGTATATCTTGGCTTCCAAAAACGTCGCATATTTGTGGTCTGAAACTGCAGGTTAGAGGCCAGTTCATTTGCAACTTTTCTCCAAGACTAGATAGACATTAGACATTGAAATGACATGTGATGTAGAACTGATACTAATATGGAGTGACAGATGTCTTTATCAAAGCATGAGAATGATATGCCATGTATTTGTATACGAACACTGCTAACAACGACAGGATTCTCTGCCAATAAAGCGACCGGGGTCATGATGACGGATGAGGGGGTGATATTGGAGATGGTGGCGAAGGACAAACGCGAGTGTGGTGAAGCAGTAGCCACCTGGAGAAGGCCATCGTCGAAAAAGCCAAAGGTCACTATAGAGTTTGAATGTGGATAAATATTGCAAGATCTAACAACGGTATACATATTCTAAACATACATAAAGATCCTAATAGCATGAAAACTGGTAATGGTAAGAAAGGTGATGATGTTCTTTGTAAAGTAAAACGAGTTATTAAAAATTGAGGTAGAGTCGTAAGCAAGCGGAGCCTGAAATCAACAAATTCGACACGTCACCGCAAAAAGAAACTCGTACAGGTACGTATAATGTCAGAGATACAGTCAGTAAAATGTTTCGCAACCAAATAGGCAGGTGGGTATTGTACATAGTACTCAGATTGTCCAACATATGCCCAGCGCTCCCGCGGATTCACGAGAGTCTGATTTGGACAGTCACGCCCCAGTTCCACAAACAGATACATGGCAGTGGCATACAGGTGAGTATGGAGATTGGAGAGTCTCAATTAGATGCCAGGATGGGAGTTGGAACGGACGCCACTCCCAGCCACCACTCCCAGCCACCACCGGGTCTTACATGCCAGGACGGGAGTTGGAGCGGACGCCACTCCCAGCCATCACCGGGTCTTACATGCCAGGACGGGAGTTGGAGCGGACGCCACTCCCAGCCACCACCGGGTCTTACAACGGATGCAATTACCCAAAGTGGTTATTAACTTATTACCTCAAGTGGGAGGAGGACGTTTGGATCAGCGCACATTTATACCTATTGGGAACAAGAAAGGTAATGTCCTCGTGTTAACATGGATCAAGGTACCATGACTGACAGGCATGGTGTGCTGATGTGGGGAATCTATTTCAGTCTCTTGTGGAAACACGATTAATAATCAAAGAAGATGAGTTACAAACATGTATTAAGATCACATTCTCGGCATCACAACATGATTCTGAGAAGTAGACATGTGCGGTGAATTCCTAGTGATTACTTTAATGCCAGGAATGTCGACATGCATGGCTATCCGGGGTGGCTACAAAACGGCTGACAGACGTGTCTATCATTTAGAATAAGATATAGAGTAATTAGAGATAGTGTTATGGAAAATACAACGGTTTTAAATTATAGGAAGTCCACTGGGCGCTCGTATGACCATAGTGTATGTGTACACACGCTCGTGTACGAGGCATTGATGCGACTGCTCTGGCATGGCTTTTCCAAAGTACACACAAACAAGAGGCCAATGAGGCCTCAATACGCTTACCTGATATCCAATTAAATTGATACACTAGTAAGGTTTTGCTAAAT
>WNLI01036009.1:0-11508 GCA_025802215.1 Wirenia argentea
AAATACCAACGACAACACCCCAAACCACTGCCGAAGCTGAAAATTCACAGACGACAATTTCTTCCGAAATATATAAAACCAAGAGTGAAACACTACCAGTAAATATTTACGAAACAACTTCTACAAACATTAACGACGCTGAACAGACAACACAGTCAACGACTATGGAGGAAACGTCGTTAAATACTCATAGGCAATCGGCATATACAACAAAATCGAACAGGCCTAACACCACACAACATCATACCATTTCGACAACATTAGTGGCTCACAACTCTACACAACAATCAAAGACTACTAATGAGAATACATCACCGAATAGTGATAAATCATCGACGAAAACCTATAACCCTTCATCATCAACGAAACATGTTATATCTCGTGATGAAGTGTCATCGACTATTGATAGTTCTTCGCCTATTGATAGTTCTTCGCCGCCACATGATATCATAACACATTCATCTCCGATCGATACGAATGATATTACAACTTTCCATACTACCACAGAAGAGGATAGCACAAGTCCCACCGTTTCAACATCACCACAGCGGGTTTCAATATCGAGTATTTGGCCACACGAAACAACAACTGATATCGTCGACACGACAGTCGAACCCATTACCGAATATGCTAAGACATCTAACGGTATCGATATTTCAGGAGAAACACATCGTGGGCATACTATAACGACTGAAATCCCGATTGAAATGTCAACATCATTAGACGAGACAGATTACCACTCTACAAAACAGAGAACAACGGAAGACATTATTACCACAGAAGTTACATCGCAATCCAAAGAAGGCACTGAAACACACATTTCTCACACATTTCCTTTTGAAACACCGACTAATTTAAACAAATCACAGGAAGAATCAACACAGACAAACACGACTGTCGACTTCTACACCAGTAGTACAAAAACAGAAATGACTGACCAGGTTATGTCAACAAAATCTCATATCGTAACAAGTGTAAGTAATGGTCCAACTAGTCAAACAAAACACTCTTATCCAGAGAGTTACGAAACAACAATAGACATTTCCACAAGTGAAAATACAAGTGTACGCCCAATACAGACACACTCTACTGAAGAGATATCATCGTCGGTTACACCAGAATCGATAGTTTCAACGCATAAACCATTTTCAGAATTACCGTCAGAAAATACATTGACAGAAGAAATCTATGTCTCTACAACACTACCCTCATCTAATGAAACAACGTCATCGTCACCAATAACAAAGTTATCCGTCCATGGTACATTTACTTCCCCTGAGGCGCATACGCATTCAGCAGACACCGGTACGCACGCAGACGATGTCGCCACTAAACGAACAATAACGAGCACAAAATTCCACAAAACAACAGATTTTACCAATCTTACATCGGACGACCATTTGACATACCCCTCGACAAAACAAACGACCACTATAGAAGATTCACATGTACAGAAAACAAGTGTAGAATCGTCACGTGTTTCCGCAGGTCACACCACGCAAACGTATTCAACTGCAGAAAACATCACCGACAAAGACAACAATTTTGCAAATATCACCACACAGACAATAACCGCAACACCTGTCGATGTAACGAAGAATATTCGTACACGTCACATCACGTACACAACTCCATACAGGTCAACTTCATATCTACCAACAGAAAACAAGCTTACATCTAGAGTTTTAGTTACCAAACATACTACGAGAGACTCTTCTTCGACCTACGACACAAATTCTCCAGAAACCAAACATACTACAACTGTAAGGGGTTTGACAAGTAACGATATATCTTCACGGAAATATACGCAGCCGAAAGAGACGGTGACGCCTAACCCAAGCACATCATCTACAGACGATGTTGCTAATTTAACAACCAGTACTGGATACTCCGCGAATATTTTCTCAAGAGAAGACATAACAACAACACGCAACGCAGCAACGAAAATACACAGTATAACGCGTCCTCGTGTTCAACATACAAGTGAAGATCGTCTATCTACCCGTGAATACAGCTCAACTACTGATGTTACGCTTAAAACTCAGAAAACGACGAATATAAAATCTACGAAACCGTCTTACGATAACTCATCGCCTGGTGATGTATCACCATTGGCAACATTCCATACGACAACAGAAGAGGATAAATTGTCAACAGAAAATCTAAGCACCCAAAACAATATTGTAACAACCCCAAATGTTCTCTCGTTTAGCTCTAATCAAACTGATGAAATAACACAAATAAGCACATCGAGCGTTACGAAGTTCACAAATGACACAGGGAGTCGATCAAACACACCAACGATAAATGAATCATCAACAATTACTTCATCAACATTTTCAACTGAAATTTCTTCTACCAAAGATGTGACTTTTTCTGCGACGCCACAGACAACTACTATAGACATCTCAACGCCCGAAACGTTTCCGCATAATTCAGTATCATCAAGTGGATACGACACTACTGGGTCGACGAACAATATTGATAAATCGACTAGTGAAATAAACACAGATACACAATCATATACAACGGCGGATGTTACCACAGATAAAATAACAACCCATAGTACAGACCTCAAAACCAATACGACCATAAACGCCAAATATTCAGACACGTCGGATATTACCACATCGGGAGAAAATATTACGAGTGTCTCTCAAGAATTAACGAATATGACAACACCCGCTAATGTCAGTTCGTCGGCTCGTATATCGTCTGAAACAAGTCAAACGACCACTATGGATAATTTATCATCACACCTTATTTCATATGAAACGACGTCGCAAACTGAAAGTATTTCTACTGAAGTAAGCGATTTAATACACGACATAACGACTGACTCTCCCACTGCTGAATCATCTAGGGAATATTTCACATCCCAAGAAACCTCACAAACGACAACAATCGACGATTTTGCGACGACGACAAACGAAATATACGCGACTAAATCGAAAAATTATACACCAGAATCTACAACGTCTGAAAATTATGCAACTCAGGAAAATGATAAAACTTCTGAACATTCAGTATCGTCAGAGGAAATAACGATTGATACAACAAAAAATGTTTACCCTATCGTAACGCATACAACAACCAACGTAAATACGTCAATCTACACAGTGTCCACAACGGTTGTGGGGGAAATTGCAAATACAACATCTGTCACGAGCACAACAAGCGTAGATTTTTCAACCATAGAAATGGAAACAACAGAAAAATACAACCTAAATGTTACAAGTCATACGCATGAATCGTATGCAAATACATCGCAGCATAATAATCCCAATACAATGACGCCGAAATATTACAGTAGCGATACATCAACACCGACTCTACTGTCAAATGTAACACTAGAAATCCCAAATTTCACAAACACCACTAAATACAGCAATGATGCATCTTCAACGGAAGATGTAACATTTTCAGAAACCAATCCAACAACTACAATTGAAGACTTTTCGACATTTTCTACAAGTGATCAAACGACTGAAAGTTTTATTTCGACAGAAAGTACGCTAGCGATAAGGGAAGAAATACCTACGTTCATTACTACAACGTTATCCGGTTCATCTCCCGAACCCGCGAGCAATACTCAGAATTATACAAACATCCGACTATCTGAATCGACAAATACAATACGCGAAATGGATAATTTAACGTCTACGACAGATACTATTTATCCATCCGATATCTCGACGGAAGATAATGTTGTCACACAACAAAGTACGACTGTTGAAAATATGCATACATCATCACCATACGTCACTTCAGTAAAGGATAAACTAGACACGTTCTCGAGCATGAAAGCATATACGAACCGTCCAACCGATTTTGCAAAAGCAGTAACCCAAACAACAAATACAGCAGCCGATATAAACGAAACGGGAATTACGAAAGTAACCAAAGAAGTCGACGGAACATCTTCGATATCGCCTGAAATACACACTACACGGAAATTATCAAGTCATACAACTGAACAATATTCACTTCCGTTTAACGAAACCGAAACCACTATTCCTGATACGAATATTACACAGTACGTTACTGACTGGACGTCTGAACAAGAAAAAACATCTATTGTGACACAAGAAACAACATCAATTGAAGATAATACAACCGAAGAAACAGAGATAACAAAAGCAACAAATACGATAGCTGAATTATCAACAACTATACATCCAAGCGATATTTCTGGTGCTACTGTTTCAGATACTCAACGTATGACGACCAATCATCCTAATATTTCATCCACCTATGCAAATAACGACACTTCCTCATCTCTAGACGCTACTTTTCCAAGCACTTCGCAAATCACCACAGTAGAAGACGCAACGTTCACAAATCATTATAACAATACCCCTTCAGTGGAATATGGTGATACTGACACAACTAATTCATCGACACTAAACGTATCGACTGTTACTCCGTTTGGTATAATAACGGAATACTCCAACCGTCCAGTCGATTTTTCTTCGTCATCAATCACATTCCCGAAAACACAACCAACTACAACCGTTGGAGATATCGAAACAGAGGAGATATCTTCTGAAAATATTCTACCAACCGTATCCACTACAATTCCCGAAGTAAGTAAATCAAAGTTTTCCACGCAATACTTCACTGAGGGATCGTCTACGTTAGATGTAAACTTTTCTGCAACACCACAAACAACCATCACGGCTGACATATATACATCAACTGAAACATCAACATCTGAAAAATCTTCATTATTTCAAACAAATACCAACACTGATGTATCCACGATCATAAATACGAATTTAACTAAAGAAGCAACCACAGAAAGTAGTAGTTATAGATCATCAACATTCGATATATCTTTTTCGAGCACTCAGCAAACGACAACTGTAGAAGATATTTCTCCACTCGAAATAACATCAGCAGAAACATATTCGAAAGAAATTCGCGCTACAAACGTGTCTCACGAAGCAACGAATTTAGTTCAAACTACTATTGCTGCAAACAATATGTCTTCGTCGGATACTCGTCAAACCACGGTAACAGGAAAAATTTCAGCAAACGCAACGGAAATAACTAACGTAAGTTACACAACTGTATCGGTAGACGATGTAACAACGGAAGGTGTGCCATATTCAAAAGAAACTGTTAGCCCAAATGTAACCAGCACACCTCGAACGTCTACGATAATAACAACCAAGTATACGACCGTTTCTCCCTCTCAAAGCGACATTACATTCCCCGAAACTCAACCTACTACAACTGTAAGTGATATTGTACCCGAAGCAGGGACATCATCTATCGAGACCCCAACGGTATATTATACGAACGTAAACGATAAGGTAGATAAAACTTCTTTGCATACGAAAGAAGTATCTTCGTCGCATTACATGTCATCACCAGAAACATATCCTACTACAACAGTTGACGACATTACAACAGAGGAGATAAAGTCATTTTCGAGTGATAGACATCCGAATACGTCTACCGTAACAAAACATGCTACTACAAATTCCAAAACAAGCAAACATGGAGGCACCGCTTTTTCTTCGGAATATGTTACACCACCATCCAGCTTCGGTCATCCGATATCCACCACGACCGATAGTACACCCAAGTTTAGGAAAAGTTCCATTTACGCCACTGCTCCTTCTTCTTCGATTGATATTACGCTTCCCGAAACTCATCCCACGGTTAACGATGCTACATCTGAAGACACATTATCAACAATCAAAATGTTCATGTTAGATACGACGGTTACCAACAAAATATCTAAACAATACCAATCTACTACACAACCTAAAATATTTTCCACGTCACACGATGAAACTCAACCATCAACTACTATAGATGCAACGACACTGCCTGAAAATATTCACCCAGAAGATTCAACAACAACCAGTGAAATAAATAAAACGTCAATAACCACAAACTATCCTATTGATGTTTTCTCTAGTAAAGGTATTACATCGTCGGATACTCCACAAACAAGTACACTGGGCTTATCTACTCATGAAATAACATCTGGTGATTATACATCGGACACAACAACTAGCGAAATAACGACACCAACAACTGTGAAATCAACAAGACATATAGTCCATTCTTCTCCCAACATAACTTTTACCCACCCTCGGTCTTCTTTAACAGTAAGTGATATTACGCATGACATAGAAACGTCTACCGAGCAATCATCCACAATATCCAAGGTAACCGATGGTGAAGGAAACCACTACGAAACTACTACACGACTTAATGAATTACGTTCGTCATACGAGATAACCTCTCCGGAAACACAGCCATTTACTACCGTAGAACATGAAACAACATCTTCAGAAAAGGCTCGCCCTGATGTATCAACTGTAACTACTGAAGCAGATAAAACACAGACAAATACGAAATACCCAAGTGATGTTTCTTCAACGCAAGCTATTACGTTTTTCGAGACACAGCAAACATCGACACTAGATTACTCGACGCCTGGTATAACATCTGGATATCACACTTTTGATACAACGCGCGATGAAAGTACAACACAAATTTCGACTCACATATATACAGTACACTCCTCGACCAACAATATAACGAATACGCCAACCGTTAGTGAGATAATCACAGAATCGTCCACCACGGTAACAAATGTAATCAATTATACAAGTGACTTCTACGAAACTACTACACAACCTACCGAAGTATCTTCGTCGCATGACATAACCTCAATGGAAACACAACCATCTTTAGAAGATGTTTCGACATCGTCGGAAAATATTCACCCAAAACAATCAACAACAACTATTGAAATAGATAAGTCCACTACGAAATACCACACACCAGATATCACGATCTACAAAACAACACAACCAATTCATGAATTAGAAAATACAACTAAATCGACATCAACATCACAAGAACATGCCTTTACTTTTCATGAAACATATCCCACTACAACAGTCGACGACATTACATCAGACGATACCCAATTATCGACTCGTACATCTGTAGTACCGAAGCTAACGGACGAAATAACTAAATTCGAAACTACAACGCAACCTATCAAATTAAGTTCGTCGCACGACGGAACCTCTCTGGAAACTCAACCTACTACAACTATTGAAGATGTTTCGACATCGTCGGAAAGTAGTCTTCAGACTACTGAAATAGGTAATATGACACAGTCCACTAAAAATTATCATTCACCAGATATAACGAGTAACGAAAGAACAACACCACTTCATATGTCATCAAATACAATTGCAATTTCACCCGCTAATTCGACCGCAGTTCCTTCTGAAGAACAGCGATCTCTTAGTTCCACTGAAGCAACTACATCGTCTCTTTCTACGATAACGCAGAAACCGCGTAATGGTGCGTCTACCCGATTATCGGAAACAATAACTGAAGAACTGAAATCCACTGTTCCGAAAACTCATCCAACAACAGCTGACGATACTACTACAGATGATGTAACATCGTCGACTGAGCATACATCAGCAGTACCAAAATTAACTGATACTACTACATCACCTATCAAATTGTCTTCGTCACAAGAAACTAAACAAACAACAACTGTAGAAGAAATAACGACAACGTCAGAAAACATTCGCCCTACAGTATCAGCAAGAAATAATGAAATAGATAAAACATCGACCACTACGAAATATCTAAGTCATGTTACGACTTCCTCGGAAACATCTTATCACAATTCGGACACAACGAACGAAAGAACAACAACGCCAATTGCCAAGTTAACTAATGCAGTTCCGTCCACGTCGCACGATTTAACTTTTGCTGAAACCCATCCCACTTCAACCTCGAGTTACATTACATCTGAAGACATAAACTCGGAAACTCTTCAAACAACAACGCTAAATTTCTCGACGCATGCCATAACACCTGATCATAGTTCGGACATATCGAACGAAGAAAGAATAACAACGCCAATTGCCAAATCAACTACAGTCCCGTCTTCGTCAAACGCTGTAACATTTGTTGAAACCTTTCCCACTTCAACCGCCAATGACCTTACATCTGAAGACATACAATCTCCCACCGAACGTACCTCGATAATAATGAACGCAACCGATGAAATAACTCAATTCTACGAAAGTACTACCCATCCGAATGAATTATCTTCGTCACACGACATCACCTCTACGGAAATTCAACGAACTACGACTATAAAAGATAGAACAACATCATTGGAAATTACTCATCCAGAAGTATCGACATCCATTGATGAAATATATAACACGTCGGAAAGTACGACATACCCAACTGATATTTCTTCTACGCAAAATAGTGCACGCTCACAAATATCAACACTAGATTTCTTGACGCACGAAATGTCATCCGAAGATCAAAGTTCGACAACGTACTATGAAAAAACAACTCAAATTCCGAAGTCGACCGATACAGTTGACTCTTCATCAAAAGATATAACTTTTCGCGAAACTCATCCCACGACAACAGCAAATGAAATTACACCCGAAGACATAAAATCGTCGACCGAGCGGTCGTCGACCGAGTGGTCATCGATATCCCCGAAATTCATTGTCACCGATGAAACATCTAAAATCTACGAACCTACTAATCAACCTATCGAATTCAGTTCGTTGCACGGGAGAAATTCTCTTGAAAGACAACAAACTACGATTACAGAAAATCTAACGTCGTCGTCAGAAGTATCAATAGCATCTACCGAAATAGGCACAGCTGAGCAAACTACGACATATCCAGTTGACATTACTTCGGCACCAGATGTGATATTTTCTGATACATCGCAAACGTCGACAGTAGACATTCCCATTACAACAGCAAATATCGTAACATCTGAAGAGACAACATCATCAACACAGATTCCGTCGGATACGGTTACCACTGAAATAACGAAAATCGATTACGACACCACAACAAATCCTTACGAATTTTCCTCGACGCAGTACAAAACTTTTACGGAAACACAGCCAACGATAAAGGTAAAAGAAGGAACATCAACAGAACATAGCCATCCAGAACTCTCCACAATCCAGACTGAAATAAAGAATACATCAACAACTTCAAAATATTCAGGTGATGTTTCTTCTACGTCAGATGAGATATTGTCCGAGACTTCTCAAACGTCGACAATAGACATGTTCACTACACTCCCAAATATCAATACATCTGAAGAGACAACATCGTGGACAGAGATAGATACGATGGTTACCAATGAAACGAACTTCGACTACGATACCACTAAACAAGCTTACGAAATGACAACTACACAATATTCAGGTTCAGCTTCTACGTCAGATGAGATATTTTCCGAGACCTCACAAACGTCGACAATAGACATGCCCACTACAACCATACATAGTATTACGTCAGATGATATAACGTCGTCGACACTCATTCCCATTACCAACGAGACAGTGAAAATGTCGACAACCAACACACCAACTACAACAAATACCATTGAAGATATAAAAACATCGACACAAGTTCCGTTAGATACCTCGGTTACCAATGAAATATTCAAGTTCGATGACGACACTACACAAAAAACCCACAAATCGTATTCGTCGTATTACAAAACCACCCCAGTAACACACCCTACCACGACAGTAGAGGAAGCAACGACATCAACCGATAATTTTCCCTCTGAAGTATCAACATCAATGGATAAAATAGATAAAACGCTGTTAACTACGAACTCCCCAACTGAATTTTCTACTGATCAAGATATTTCATTTTCTGAGACTCCACATACGTCAACACTAGATTTAACATCTGACACCCCAGATGTAACATCCGAGACATATACAACCACTGGAGAACATCTTGTTACTATTGATACAACAGAGACAAAGAACGACGAAACAACACCATTTACCGAGTTAACCAATAATGCTCCATCATCACCTCACATACTACTCATGAATTCCACAAACGCACCCACAACATCCGTAACGGATACTACCCCTGAAGTGGCGACTATGGTTGGTGTAACAGACACGCGCGATATTTCCTCGGTAGATGTAAGAACTATTCCTGAACAAGAATCGACAGCATTGGTTCCGAATTTTACAGACACTACTATTTCGGATATACCAAGGGTATCAACTGATGCCACCGATGTACCAACTATATCAAATTCTACAGAAGGATATAGTTCTATGTTGAACATGACAACGGTAACAATAAGCGTTACTGATTTGGAAAACATTGCAGTAACCGAACCCAATGTCACAAGCTCTTCCAAAACAGAAGCTGTAACTCGTTACCGTTCGCCTACTCCAGAATTGACTACAACGTCGCTTTTGTCCAACACGACATATGCAACAAATGCGCCTGCAACAGCAACGTCGGAAATAGCAACAGCTTTGCCAGAAATAACAACAGCCAAGCCAGTAATAACAACAGCGACGCCGGAAATAGCAACAGCAACGCCAGAAATAGCAACGTCGACATTGGAAATAGCAACATCGACGCCGGAAATAGCAACAGCTACGCCAGAAATAGCCACTGCGACGCCAAAAATAGCAACCGCGACACAAGAAAAATTAATATCAACTGCGGCGCCAGAAATAGCAACAGCGACGCCAGAAATAGCAACAGCGACGCCAGAAATAGCAACCACGACGCCAGAAATAGCGACAGCGACACCAAAAATAGCAACAGCCTCACTAGGAATAGCAACAGTGATACCTGAAATTGCAACAGCGACGCCTGAAATAGTAACAGACACGCCAGAAATAGCAACAGCAATACCAGAAATAATAATAACAACGAAGCCAGAAATAGCCACAGCGACGCCAGAAATAGCAACAGCGACGTCAGAAATAGCAACGTCGACCAACGAAATAGCAACTGCGACGCCAAATATAGCAGCAGTAACGCCACAAATAGCAGTGACGCCAGGAATAACAGCGACGCCAGAAATAGCAACTGAGACGCCAGAAATAATAACAACGAAGCCAGAAATAGCAACAGTAACGCCAGAAATAGCAACAGCGATGCTGGAAATTGCAACCGTGACGCCAGAAATAGCAACAGCCATGCCAGAAATAGCAACCGCGACGCCGGAAATAGCAACCGTGACGCCGGAAATAGCAACAGATAAGTCAGGAATAGCTACTGCCACGCCCGAAATAGCAACACAACAAATAGCAGACGCGACGCCAGTAATCGCAACTCTGACGCCAGAAATAGCAACTGCCACGCCAAACATAGCAGCAGTAACGACACAAATAGCAGTGACGCCACAAATAACAGCGACGCGGGAAATAGCAACAAGGACACCAGAAATAGCAACTGTATCAGAAATTGTGAATGTGACGACATTAACTTCACAGACAGGTAGGTCTAATATCCTTGTATATATAGAATTAAATACAGTAGCGTAATATTAAACCGTAATTGCAAAGTCGCATAATGTGAGATTGGTACCGTATAGCCTATGTTGTACAACGTGCAAAGTCCTAAGACACTCTAGCACATGGGCTGGAAATTTAGAATTTACGGACTAGTTCCATAAATTTATCAATTTTGTTG
>WNLI01036120.1:0-11507 GCA_025802215.1 Wirenia argentea
AAAGATCACGGTATACCGTATACTGCCTGATGTTCTTCACTACAACCTACTCTTAACCTCTACCATCGTACCTTACATTAAGATACTGCCTTAGCATGTAGGCTTAATTTGACCTGCAATGCCATCCCTATCATCCCTCAAAATATACTATTTGCCTGGAGTGTCCCTTTAAATAAAATGTAGTCTATATATTATGATAGATCGCTTGTACGTCAAGAGTGCATCGCATTATAACTTACCGCCCTTTTCTGATGATACATACAGTACGCAGCCTGATAGTTATGTAAAGTTACAAGACTACCTATAATATAGTGAATGTTTTTTTTTTCACATTTGCAGTAGCTGGGTAGAGTGCTCGTGTACTTATATTCCAGAATCGGATGTCCATGAGATTTCACACAATTTTCAGCCACGGTATTTCATAACACCTATCCACCCCAATCTCGGACTTCTCCGATTTATCTTTCCCCACATGTCCACATTCATAACACGTTTTGCCACAGGTTAATCAGCTACTGTATAATATTATATACATGAACGCTATTATCGTTAATTATTTTTGCGCATAGGTAATCGATCGATAATAACTCAAAAGTAAAGTAAAAGTACGTTTATCATAATACATACGCCCTATGAAGTGGATAATTGTACAGTAACATGATAAATATATAAATTAACACCAGTAAAGACGATAACGACATCGACGACAACAACAGCAACTGCAACAAGAAGAAGAAGAAGAACAACAACAACAGTAGCAATATCAAGACTAACAACTATATAATATACTTATGAGTTTTCGGAGGCTAACGTGCGTCAAACTGCTTTGTTGTATATTTTCATTTCATACGACGAAAATCGCGCACACCAATTTCGTTCACATTACTGCGACAAGGCTGATGTTACTGCATCTAAGATTGGAAACGTATATTGATATAAACAACAAAATAATAGCATTCCAAACTTGTTTAGTCCTTTCCGTATTTCGTTTCGTATTCCATGGAAGTATGAAATGTGCAGTGTTGATTATGTATATACTTACAGACTTTTTAGAGTGATTATGAATTTATGATATCACATATAGGGGGTCGATTTGAACGTACGGTACTATGAAAATCATGATTATACACGCTAGTTTTTTTCTAAAATAATTAACTTTGCATCTTCGAATTTCGATGCTAACGCCACAACGTGGCTACAGTAGCTGAATTGCGATTTGAATTGAACCCAGATTATGAACTCTGTTTATAATTGTAGAAGGTAACCGATGACCGTACGCGCTGAATACACTAGCTTATCGATGCGAATGCTTACACACTTGATTTATTATGGAAGTTACGTGCATTGAAAGTCACATACAGTAAGAAATATTCAGCATAATAATAACAGAAATATCAATAATAATAACAACATAAATATTAAGAAAACAATATTGAAAGAAACTCGTCAGTCCCGTGGGTGGTGCTTACCTATACCGACCATATGATACATGTGTGTCACAAAAAACCGTGATTTCTCGATAGAATTAACCCTCATCCGGGAAAGAGTAAATCCAACCTCGTGGTTTGTGAAGTGGTAATGGTGTTCGGATCGTGTTATTTTACATTGTTTTTACTCTTGTATGCGGAGCGGAAATATGGCAAGTTCCAGACGCTGTACTGCAAAAGCTTGATGTGTTCCAAACCGTTGTTTGCGACGGATATGGAGCATCAACTGGCGAGGTCATGTTAGGACAGAGGATGTCCTGCGGAGATCTAACCAGACTCCTGTCTCCGATTTGGTTCGGAGTGCTCGACTTCGGTGGCTTGGACACGTGTTGCGGATGAGTGACGACCGTATACCCAGAATGATCGTGGACTTGACCCCCTGGGGGCTCCTGCCCCCATGGCCGTCCTCAAACCAGGTGGGCGGACGTGACTCTGAGGGATCTTCAGAGCCGCGGAATCCATTCCATGGATGAGGCCGTGAGAAGAGCCCCTCGCCGGAGCGTTATTTTTATCCATTAGATTCCCATACCTACTTTTAACCATATGTCCATTTTATTATTCATTGTAATTCGCCTAACAGGCAGATTTAATCGTTATTTTTAACCATTGTGTTTTTACTTTTAGAGTATGGGGGCTACACCATGAGTGTATGATGGCTTAGCTCTATAATATATAGCCTTCTCCATTGCTAATCTGATAAAAAAAATCATCCGCAACGACTATAGCGTAATATTTAAGTTATATTAATGTCCACTTCTGATGTATTGTAATATACTCACGTATTTTTTGCACTAATTAAATACGATATAGTTTGCAGGAAATGCAATACCATTTACAAATCACGAATGAACGCATTACGAAGATCAAACAACTTTCCAAACTCTTAAAAAGTCTAATTTTCATGTCGTGTAAGTGAAATGTGTGATATGAGATTGTAATAGATGTTGGTTAAGGTGAACTACAAATCGTGTCGTTATAATAGATACGTTGTAATATGTTTCCAGATTCGTGGGATAACGCGTCTGGAGATATCTGTTTCATCATAATGTACGAATAACAACACGTGCGACTTGATACAACCTATTAACTTTGCCGCCAATTATCCCTAGGTTGCAACAATAATTAATCTAACACTGTATATCCATATGTATTATACCATATACGTACCCACTGGTGACAATTTGGAACGTGCACACTTTCAGTGAACATTAACTACACGTAAACGTAATTACATAAACAGCTACTGGGTAAGACGAAACGCATATGGACGCGTCGAATAAAATTAGCTGGTCGAATTAAATGCGTCCGTAGGTTCAGACGACAGACGTTTTTAAATCCGACGAGCGATGCAGACCGTCGCGTCTCGTAAATAAATACATGAAAATGAACATGTCTATAACCAAAATGGATTAACTTGCCTAACCAATAAAATCGATCGACTATGCGTGTCATGCACGAATAATGGCCGGTATGCATCGATATTTATCTACTCGATGTCGGTATACGTCATGATTCTTCAAGATGGGTGTCCTAGGAGTCGATTGGACGAGGTCAGATATACTTGACGTGGGGGGGGGGGGTAACACAGACTAGGCCGGTTTGGAGATACAACTCGAGAAATAATTGTCACGGGAACGAACTAACGACAGATTCTTACTCGCCGAGGTCGATTTCGAGAATTACGAGTATATACTCACTCCCTAATTTGAGGTTACAATATGTAACTGTATCACCAAAAAAGTAACAACGTAAAGGGCCGAACTTATAGGTCTTCTATCGCTCGATAAATCAGGAATCAGATGTCACCAGCGATGTGCTATAATTGGCCTCTCTGCGTTATAGCTGCACGAGTAGCACAAGATTACTCCCAAACATAATATGTGTTCGTCTTTGAAGACGAATGTAATTTGACAACATTGATAAACTGAGGCTACGGATATTATGTTCTTATGGTTCTTAGGGAACACCGAAAAACGCCGTTAAACGCCCGCTCACACTGTCCAAGATTCGAACCCACGACTATGAATCCCAATTGAATGGAAGTTCTAACGTTTACCCGACTGAGATATACCGAAGCAATTCATCAAGAATTCTCGAATCACGGACGCTTTCTGTCGAAATACAGCGTTCGACTACGACGGCAAGCGTAGCGTTATCAATAGTATAGAAGGTTTAGGCACAAAAGTCAGACTCTACGAACCTCTCAGTTGTGCAATTGACAGCTATTAAAGCGTTTAATATAGTAGGGGATAATATAATAGGGGATAATATACAAATAATGTCACATAAAAAGAAAATAAATATATAGATTTGTGGCAAAGTCAAACCCCTCCCACCCAAGCGCAAAGAGGGTCACAACATCCGAGAAACGTGTACGGTAGTCTACGATAACAGGCAATGTTCAATCCACTCACCCACTGGGACATAATCAATAATAAGTTAATTAATCAAATGTTTACACAACCGCTAAGAAAATAAGCAAATAGCGGAGTATACCGACCTTTGACAGAAAATATTGAGCCCTTATTCCCTCTTTTTTATAATAATTATGTCTTAAGCTATATAATGCATGCATGCATATTTTGACATTGACGATTTTCCTGGTTCCGTACTTTTTTCTATTCCGCGTGATTTGTTGATGTCTTTAGCTTTACTCCATATAATTCTAGTAATTTCACCGTATAGGCCGTTTACAATATAACACACACGAATATTAATTATATAGTACAAGTTGTGCACAAAACAACAATAATAGCAATAGGCTACACATGCACTTTACAAAAACAAAGTTGGGCGTTAGTGCCGAACTATCCCTACTGAAATTCAATCGTATACATTCACACTCCCAATACCTAATTCAATCTCGTTTGTGGACATAAGAACATTCAAGCGTTACAGGAAATACTCACGCCCTATTTTGTACAAATGATAAAGGAAGTAGATTATGTTTGTGGGTGTGTGTGTTTGTGTGGGGGGTGTGTGTGTGTGTGTGTGTGTGTGTGTGTGTGTGTGTGTATGTGTGTGCGTCTGTCTATACCACATACTGAGGACTAACATGAAACTAAACACCAACACTGTGAGGACTTGAAAGCAGTGCGAGGACTTATTTTATGGTCCTCGGACTGAAAGTCCTCAGATTAACGGCAATATCGCCGTTCGCGTAATTTTACAGTTTCGTATGGTCCTCGGAAGGGTACGACGATTGACCGTGTGTATGGCAACAATGTTCGAAATACACAAAAATATTTGGTGTGTGTGTGTGTATTTTCCGCCAAAAAATGACGTCTTCCTCGTAGCCAATGAAATTTCGATTTTCTTTGTCATGTGACGTGATTTTGAAGCACGTGATACTACGAACCAATGAAAATCAACCATACGGTTTCTGAGTATTCCTCGTGTTTTGACGGCCGCCATCTTTTGTTGAGTTTTCTTTCTTGCTAAGTTGTGCCGTTTTACAGGCGATATTATAATTTATTAAATCAAAAATCATTAAAATTCGTGATATTCGTGGGTATGACGCGAGCTCGACGTTTATCGCCGACAAACGAAGCCATCAAAGCTATTTTAACACAAGAGGATAATCATGGATTTATTGTCGACGAATTCCCTAACAAAGGTGGGGTAGGTACCGGTACGGACCGTACGGTACCTAGTAGTACGGTAGTACCTACAGGGGCGATACTAAAGAATCTAAGGCCCAAACTCAACTCTAGGATTTTTGGGTTAGGGTTATGGCTAGCAATATTTTCCAATGACGTGCTGGACAAATTCATGTACGTACATTGAACTTTGAAGAATAAAATTAATTTTACTGCTAGCCTCAACCCTAAAATCCTAAAGTTCAGTTAGGGGGGTCTTAGATTATTTAGTATCGCCCCGACCGGTAGGCCTAGGACTAATTTTATTTTACGCCACACGGTCGCCGACTCAAATATTTATTGTCCTATACATGTATTTCTATATGTATATCTATGTATGATACTATATTTTAAACATGTTCACCGAATAAAATAATAATAATAAAAAGTATTATGAAATACTTATTTCCAAGAGGCTCCGAAGTCCGAACTAGTCCGTAAATTTTCAGCCATGAGCAAAGATGGGTACAAATTCAGTGACACCGGTTCGAAAATTCGGAGGTAAAAATAATATCGCTACCTTAATCCTATTCTCTTATTGGTCAAATTGTCATTTGACAGCTACTTCCGATCTTGCGCCGGGTTAACTGATATATAGAGCCCCAAAATGTTGCATGGCTTCCGTTCATTATTATACCGATCGCGAATATTATATTATACCAATGAATGATCGTACTCGTAGGTATATATACCTAAATTAAAAATTACCGTACTAGTCTAAATGCAACCGTAATTAAATAATTAATAAATAAATGATTGTAATCTTCCTATTTACTGTAGCCTACACTGTGCGACGATATTCTTTAGAAGAATTCTGCACTACATGTAGACTGACTGTACCTGGTTTGGAACAGTGCCTGGTTTGGAACGATTTTCTATAATGACTTTAATTAATTTTAGACTTATATTGATAATAACCATTGTTAATAGTATCAACGTTACTTAGCTAACCATGACACCATCTAATCCACTTCAGATTATGTCACTTTCGGTTTTAAAATATGCTTACAGTGTAGTTGCCAATATTTATAAAGTCAATATTTGAGATTTTCTATAGAATTGTGCTAAACGTTGGTAAAAATCAACATTTAGCCTAATTATATCTCCTAACTATCAATATCATCGTAAAAATGTAATTATCAAATTTATTAGGTATAATATACTAATTATATAATACTATTACACAACATGTAATTGTCTTAGACTTCAATATAATTATATATATCGTACAACAATGATTGTATACCGTATATATTATGTTTTTAAGTTATAACTAGAGTCTAGATGTATACAATACACATACTGTCTGTTGTCAATACTCTTTTTGCAAACTCTATAGTTATATACGGTATTATTATATGGGCGGATAGGCTTGATACTAATTGATATCAATTTATGTTATTTTGACCAATTGGTGGTACTAATTTATGTAATATTTATTGTAAAGCACCGTTAATGGCAGTAAGTTTTATACAATTATATTACTAATACATTGTTAATAGCAATTATTAAAAGTATAGTAGTTTAATCTATCTTAGAACTATAATACGACACATAATTCTACCCGTTCTAAACCAGGCACTCTCGCTGCAAAAATAACGCATTAAAATACCATTCGTAGGGAGTCCCACTTTGAGGGTACAGTTTATTTTTTTTATTTTAATATTTTTTACAGGAGATGCGGAAGTGACTGCAGTGTAAAATTAATGTAACATACAAAGAATATTCTTAAAGTATATATTGTGGTGTGTGAAAAACCTCAGAAATCGTTCCAAACCAGGTCCTGTGACTCTATGCCATTCAAATGTTGTAAAACTCTGAATAGGTTTAGACCCACCAGGGCCAACACAAAAAGAAGTCGGTTTCCTGTCCACCTGGTGACTAAATATAAAAAAAATCCAGTAAGGACTGAGGGAGGAAATTAATTTTTTATACATTGAATCGATTGATTAACTCTTTAAACCCTAAATACAATTTTCCATTTCCCGTGCTGTCCTAAATTTATATATAAGATTATTAGTAACATTATAAAAAAATAATTCAGTAGTCTAATACAACATAACATGTAGAGAAAAATAGACATGTTGCCCATATCGAGTTGTAAAATGTAACCTTTGTGTGGGACATCAACTGTATTATATACCTATACCTAACTACCTATGTTGTATACTAACCTTTGTGTGGGATATCAAGTATCAACTGTATTTTACCTATACCTAACTATCTATAGTGTATACTAACCTTTGTGTGGGACATCAACTGTATTATACCTATACCTAATTACCTATGTTGTATAATAACCTTTGTGTGGGACATCAACTGTATTATACCTATATTATATACTAACCTTTCTGTGGGACATATACTGTATTATACCTATATATATATATATATATATATTGTATACTAACCTTTGTGTGGGACATATACTGTATTATACCTATACATATATTTTATAAAAATATGGGTAGCCGTGTTAGTCTATGTAAGATAAATAAAAGAAAGAAAGGTAACACTTTTTTAAAGACTAACTAATTTATTGAACACAAGCTTTCGTTTAATAAATAAACTTCATCAGGTGATCAATGATATATATGATATATTTTATACTAACCTTTGTGTGGGACATACACTGTATTATACCTATACCTTTCTGTGGTCGGCATTGCAACACGGTTATGACGTGTGAACAAAATAATTACATCACAAAATATCGCACAATTTACATAGCATTTATTTGACATCACACAATAATTTTATGAATGAGCGTATCTTTTTATGAATATTTGCATCGCCGAAGCACGGAGATCAGGATTCAGGGGCGCATGGTTTCTCCCTGCGTGGCGCAAAATATTGCAATTTTTAATGTCTTATTGTGAGAAGATTATAGTATCCTTATGGTTGATACTTCATAAATGGAATTTGGTGCTATTTAACCATCTAAAGACGTGAGATTTTATGCACCTATCCACTACAAATTGGTTATATTTCGCATGCGTAGTGGAGATTATGAAGGATCTACTTTTGGGCCGTCCTCGGCCGACTTCGGACAGGGGTGGCCGGCCGTCCTCGGTCGACTTCGGACGTACAGAGTTAAAGAAAGTATTTTTATTTACCTAAGACGATTTAGACCACATAGGCCTACCTAATATTCCTTCGGGAGCTTTACCGGAAATGACTTTTTGCGCGGTCGGCCTCATGGATCTATCACACGAGCTGGGGTATTTAGAATTTACGGTAACAAGACTACTTTGGCCAACCATACACAAGTTTCTCCCTGCTCCTGGTGCCTTTTATAATTTTATTGTAATCTCGGTGACACTTTTGTTATATATTCATTCATATTTCAGGTAGAGGCGTACGAGCGGCGGTATCATTTCTTATCGGTTCGTTTTTGTTGGTCTATGGTGGTGACATCATTAGCGAGAAAGAAGGAGAAGACCGGGAATCACAATTTAGCACTGGGTATCGGTTTTTTTACCAAAGCACCAGTGGAGTTACATATTGGTATGTACTATACACATTTGATATCTAAAGTAACTTAGAGGAGGAGGGTACTAAATCTAGTCAATCTACCAATGTGTTATTTTCATCCTCCAATCCATAATATTGTCAGATTAAATTTTTAACCATAATAGGCTATGTGAACTGGAATTTTGCATAAAATAATTTTCCGTTAATCGCGATTAGCCGATTAACACTGTGGTTTTCCAATATTAATAATTTGTGAACTGTGATTGTCAAAAATAATTATTTGTCGGGCCTCAAATTAATAAAAATCATTGTGTAACCTGTCGAAGGTTCCCAACTTATCTATGTCTGTAACCTACCTACTATAACCTACCCATATAAGCGACATTAAATTAAACACAGTGGGTAACCAATTATTCTGATAGGTTCCTGGATCAGTCAAATGGGTAACCTGAATGTAGGTTACAGACTTAATAATTTGAGCCTGAGGCCTGTTTGTGATTTAACTCTTTTATCACAGTCTTTTTCAGCCCAATATTATGCTACATCTGTAATTCGCGTAGCTTTTGACGACATTTCCATGGAAAGTGCGGTGCCTGGCGTTGAGACATTGGACCGTGTATAGCGGTATAGCCTCTATGTTGGTCGCTGGCCCACCGACAAGAGCCTGTATGCTACCCCTGGTGCGCCACTCTGGACCCAAGCCAAATTTGTAAACAGTATATGACTATCTGTTCACTTGTCCAACATCTTTATCCGTTGACCACCACTATTTCGTTTTCCATTCACCCTTCCTTCAATCACGCCACGCAGTATGTTATCGTGTCTTAATAAATATGTACACGGTCAATAATTTATTTTACATGGCCCACTTGAAAATCCTACCTAAACCCCCATAGCCTACATTTACTAGTAACGTCGTGATAAGTTGAATTTAGCTATAGATTCTATTAGCCATAATTATTGTAACTTGTTTACTATTTTACAGTGCTGATGCATCATATGAACCTACTTCCGGTCATATTTTGGGACGCCTGGTAAATCACGGAATACCAAACGAACGCAACTGCAGAATGAAGGTGGTTAGGTATGGTGAAGTTCCTTACTTGTGTCTCTTTGCAACAACCAACATAAAAATTGGAGATGAATTGTTGTACGATTATGGACTGGACACTTACCCTTGGGAAGTTAAGGTGAGTTGATACTTGATATAACATTTTATTTTTCAGTCTTCGCGTACTTTATTATGTTACATCCCGAGATTCACAGGTTATGCCTACTCTAATTCACAATCAGAGTTTCTGTTGTATGCCAACATATTTATGATTTTTGTACATTTTCGGTCGGACAAGGAACCTGCAAACTTTAACTTGTCCTGATGGATATGTTGTAACTTTGGGTAAAGAAATGTGTATCATATTCAGCTCGTACAAAATTAATTCTAGTGGTCATATAATTTAGACGTCATAAATAGCGCTAAATTATATTATGAGCAAATATATTCAGAGCGGAGAACTGTCATTTTACAATATGCACTCATGAAAATCAAAATGTGTTTTTTTGATAATTTCTTAATAATTTGCCCTTTTGTCTGCTTGGTGCGCTACATCTGAATTTCTGTACCACACACTTGCTAAAACGTAATTTCATAGATATTTGCCAGTTAACAATTATTGTCAAATGTCGATGTTATTTGTGTTGTAAGCGATCGGTTTTTGACAGATAATTTTGCACAAAAATGGCATATTATGGAAAATGGTAAAATATTGCATCTGTCACGTACGCGCCAGTGGGTTGGCCTTGGCACTTCTGACACCACTTCCTTATATTCCTAATATGGGCATGGAAGGGATGGGGGATAATGTTTGGAACCCCATGGACATACATAATTGCTAAAATGATATGAAATTATACACTACTTCAGTAACTTCACTTCTTCTTGTCCGGTGTTGTAGTCCGAATTAAAATAATATACTGTATTATGGCAAATGTCAAATTTATTTGTCATCTAGCCTAGGTTTTCTTTGATCTTTTCTTATGGGTCAGTTTTACTGGTCCGACTCACGCAAAACAAATTCTGATTGTGGTAAACTGTTCATTACTAATTAGGCGCCAACAAAATTAGGTGCCAATTTAATTTAAATGTTACCATTACATGTAAACATTATGTTTTGTAATTTTGTTTAGCTATTGGCACTTAAATATAAAATTTGGCACCTGAAAATGCCATTTGGCACGCAGTTCAAACAAAACATCCCGCACATTTTATTTAATTGTGAATGACCTATCTGGATCTTGAATGTATCAGGTATGGTGTGAATATCTGCAATAATCATTTATGAGATGTGTCTCTCTAAATACAGACAGTCCATATAAGTACTATTTGATGTTGGGATTTTTGTTGGTCTAAATATTGAATACTGACAGTAACTAACTGTATGACAGGATTGGCAGACGATAGCTTTTAAATAATTCCATTTCACGGGTGATAATATCAGCTTTCTTTATTTCAGTCGTATGGATTCGGTGAGTCTTAATGACAACTGTGTGTCTGAAAAATGTATCCGCCTTTACGTTTACTTGTATTAATCGGGGGGGGGGGGTGGTGGTTAGTACTGACTTTAAGTCCACATTACTGTATTCAGTGGCGAACCCTATTACCTAACACCCATCATCCCCCATGCGTTGGTTACATTTTTCTGATTCACCCTGCTTGTGTTCTGTTTTCTTACAGACTATGGTTTGGAAATGAGAAAATAATGAGAGCAATCGCGGAATTTTCCCGTACATCTTCATTTGACTATATAAATTCATATACAATTATACCTATGACTCAACAAAACCAACTCATAACATAAGCTTACATAAATAATAACGCGGTCTATAATTCGTTTATAGTTTATTACAGTTT
>WNLI01036231.1:0-11505 GCA_025802215.1 Wirenia argentea
CTATGAGATACATATGGCCGGTAACGAGCTCCTTAAATAAGCGTCTTTTCAGACTTGGCTCCCGTAGTACAATGGACATATGGATGGTCGATGTTTGGATGTGCGTGCATCACTGGATGCATGTGTGGCGTGTGTGGATGGACCCTGTATGGATGTGTGGATGTTACCGGATGGACGCACGGACAACATGGACGGTTGTGTGGATATATTGATGGATGGATTAGTATAGATGGAACGTTGCGAAACCGTCAGCACAAATACGTGAAACTCGCCAACAAGTACATGATAGAATCCGACCAGGAGCACAATAGGGCCTGACCATGGCTATAATAGGATGTAAAATAGGCATTCGATGAATTTCGTGGCATACATTTATAATCGGTAAAAAATAATAATAAATATGTGCATCGAATGTGGACATGCGTTTGTGACCCATGCAAGATCTGTAGACACACCCATTGCCTGACTGGTTTTTTTTCTAATGCTAATCTACGACCTCGTCTCAAAATTCAGTAGGCTATACAGCAGTATTCGTCAGACAAAAAAGTACGTTACAGAATAAAAGTTCACTGTGTTTTATGTCACTGCCTTTTCTTCTACGAAATTGTTTGCCGTTATATGTATAGAATTGAGTTGAGCAGTTTGAATCCCCTCAGAATTTGACAATATCACCATTATTCGTGCGATAACGAAATTTTAATAATTAAAATACACATCACTATTGACTTACCAGATAAACCAACTCCCGAGAGCGCCACATCGACAGGGATAATCGTAGCAGCCGTCGCCGGGGCCGCCGTTCTCTGCATGGCCATCGCGGGAGCGGCGGTCTACATTCGCCGACGCAGGAGCCAGGCCACTGATACGCCCTACCCCGCCGACTACTATGAGGGTGGGGAATATGATGAGGCGTACGAAACCCCGACGGCGGCGGCACCGCGTGGGTCGGTGGTCGCCTCGCGCGGCAAAGACGACGCCAGCGCGGTGGTGACGGTCTCAATCAGTCGCAGCGGCTCCAGGATTCCAGACGCCGACAGTTGTCGCTCAAAATCTCGAGACGCGGGAAGTCGGCGATCCGTGAGGCGATAGACTCAAGACACATCACTAACACGACCTAAACAATCACGTAGTAACTAGCCTATTATACGTACTGTACTGTAAATATAGTTCCATTATCTACTGTTACACAATGAATCCAAAATAATGTTATTACTTATTTAATTCCACGTTACAAAATCGGGTCAGCGTATAATTGGTTTTAAAATCAGATATGAGTGCTGACAATATAATGCTAGCTAGCACTGCCATGTTAACGAATACGCATAGTATTATGCTTTATAGTTTATACAGTGTATGAGACAACATCGCTCTTTGCAACGTTACTGTGTATGATACTATAGGGTCAGTATTATATCTTACAAACCTACCATTAAGCAGAGTAACCCACTGTGGTTCGATTCCACAATAAGTAGCAGTCGAAAATCGTATACCAATACTCTGACGTGCAGATTGGCAATGCTATGGTACTATGACGGCGCGGCCCGACTGGGACACAGTCACTGCAATGGGCCTACGAGATCAGATAATAATTATGGGTGTCGTGTCGGATCGTCCTGTTACAGTAGTCAAGGGTAGGCTACACTATATAGTATAGTCCCATTCCTAATTTCCTATCATATTATATTGTACAAAACTCACCGCAACAGCTACTGTACACAATTATTGTGTTCGCGGAGTTCGTTCACTTCATTTCCTTTACTTTTACTGTACTATAATGATTATGTTCGAGTACGTAACACTAATATCGGGGTATCACGCAGACCGCACACGCGCGGGATCTACGCGTTTTCGTATGATCAAGGGTACACTATCGTACCATTAATGTTACGACACTCGACGCAACTGTACACAATTGTGTTCTCGAAGTTCGTTCACTTTTTATTAACTTACTATACTAATTATGTTTGAGTCTCATATTCAGATTCAGATGGGGCATATCACGCAGACCGCAGACGCGTGTGATCTATGCGATGTCGTCTAGTCACGGGTACACTATCATACCATTGAAATCATACGAAACTCACCGCAACAGTTACTGTACACAATAATTTGTGTTCGCGAAGTTCGTTCCCAATTCCCATTTACTTATACTGTATTATAATAATTAACACTAAATTAAATTACATATTGGGGTATTACGTAGTCAGGAGACGCATGGGATCTATTCGATGTCGTCTGGTCAAGGGTACGCTATAGTACCATTTCAACCATACGCAACTGTACAAAATTAATGTGTTCGCGAAGTTCGTTCACATTATGTTTAATATAATATCTAATAATAAGTACTGTATGTTCGAGTAGGTGCATCGAGGTATCACTTGGGTTGTAGGTATACATTCAGTTGTTCTATTCTTGCCCATTATATCTAAGTTCTATTAAGACCAGTTTTAATTTTATATCGCGAAAACAGACCGGTTGGGTCATGTTCTCGTTGATGTAGACTATTATTAAGTAATAGAAACAATGTGTTTACATATAGTATATACATATATTATTTGTTACATTATAACATGTATTTAACGTACGTACTAAAACATCATCTATCTTATAAGTAGTATACCCTCCTGTTAAAATTAATATCATATTGATTGGAAATTGTCGCAAAACATTAGCCTTGTATATCATAGACGTAAAGTTAAGGTACGTGATCTAGGATTATGGGTCATCATACACAACCTAAAGAAGTTGAACGTTTTCAGTCCAAAGTGTTCAGTAACGTCTAGAGAGGAGTAGAGTATACTTAGTGTCAGATTACTGTAGTATCCCTTATTAGTAATAGACCTTCGTGTAATTATAAAAAAAATATTAAATTTTGTATAAAAAACCGGGTCAAATTATCAGGTAACAACCACAATATGTTAATCTATGTGGCAATACTAGGTAATTTCATATTCTGAAATCTTTTTTTATGCGTTGCTTTGCGTAGGCCATATCACAAACTGGTACGTATCCTTATAGTCAAGCTAGACAAATATGTAGGCCTAATACCTGTTCGATTCCGCTGACATTATACAGTTTATCCCAGAAAAAAACCGGAAACAGAATGTCTGCATATACATGGTGTCCCAATTGAATGTATCCACCTAGAATACGACGTCGCATATTAAAATCACCGTTACTGTTTGTCTATACTATTCATATGGTTGGGTACGTAAAATATCCGTTTTAAAGGTGAATATTTCTCCTTTCTGGTGATATGGTTAACTAATAGATGCGTTTGGTATTAAATCGGTTATATGAATATTAAAATGTTGTGCAGTCACATTATAACATCGCATTATAACATCGCAAAATAACTTTACATATGCATAGGCCTACGCATATCTCTTGGGATTTTGGTAGGCCTATGTTACAACGTTTGTAGACTATAGTAAATGGTGTATACGAACAATAACACTCCAATCGATTCAACGTACGATATCCATTATTCATCTTGGTTTTTTTTGCGACGTTATAATGCGACTATAATACTTGGTACCTGTAATACCTCACATTGGAGATTTATTCCCACACTCATTAATTATAGACATATCATCGGAACGGAAAATTATTCATCTTTCCATTAGATATTTCATGTACGCAATCATAAAAACGTGACGGCTGCTTGAAGTTGTATTTTTCCACTTCATTACATTATTTTTAGGCGGGTCACATTATTGGAGACATTATCAGAAGTGTGATATACGATACCATTTTAAAGGTAATATCATCAGCTTTCCAAGGGTGTATCACTCATTTAGGTCCAATTTGTGTTTAGCGAGTTATATGGAAAAATGTATACTCAAAATTAATAAATTTGAAAAACCCCAAGTTTGAGCAATCCTCATGTTTATACAATATATAACTCACTAAATACAAATCGCACTGAAATAATTGAACAATCTTTGGAAGGGTGACGATCATATCTTTAAAATGATACATCACGCCTCTGAATCGTTATACTGTCTCTGGAAAGCTGATGAGTGATGATCATACTCGTGGTCCCGCCTACTGAGATTTCCATACTATAATATGCAGACTTTCTGTTTCCATTTTTTCTGGAACAGACTGAACGTAGCCTACAATAAGTATTTGAATTTTGTAACCGTTTACTGTATGTTCAATTCGATATTTACTAGCTATTGATCTAATAAAATTCAATTACGCACTTCCATTTTGGCGTAAAATGTTAGTCGCTACACGGATTTTAATAGCACATATATATAAAAGCTCACAAAATAGTAGTAGGGGCAGTAGCTCAGTGGTAGAGTGCTCGCTTACAGTGCCGGGGGTCCCGGGTTCAAGCTCGGGCCGCGGCAAATGTTTGTGTCATTTTCCCTGTGTTTCTGTAATTCTCTTGGGCAAGGAACTTACACCTAATTGCCTCCACTGGTCCAGTGGCTAATTTGAGCATCTAGGGACTGGGTAGCTTTAGTAGGAATTCTACTGGCTTCTTCCCTCTGCCTTCATGTAATGGAATATGGAATAAATCCTGCATACAGTACGTCCGATGGTTTCCTCCGGGTACTCCGGTTTCTCCACCAACTCACATTCGGTCAATTTACACTGTAGCTGTTCATAGCTTGATTATGCCGCCGCCTAGATGTGGCTGTCGATCTATCGTGCATGCAGTTGTAAGTCTCACTCGTTGAGTGATCGCAGTCAGTCTACTGACTAAACCGCCTGATATTATTATAGTATTGCTCACAAAATATCCATATTCGACTTTTATGATCGCCCATTCTCATCCATGTCCATCCACGAAGACATCATAATAATTATAATTACGATGTTTAGTTCAGTCTCCGCATTGACAGTTTGCGTTCAGATTATCCCCTGCCTTACAGCACGCGTACGCCTCTTCTTCCGCTCGATTCATTGTAGTGGGACATGTAGGCTATAAATCTCACAATAGTTGTATAGCTACCAAACCCTCTATCTCTATATTCTCAGGAAGCTTGCATTACTTGTCGTCTCCCCCCGCTCACCATGCGTCTCTTCTATTGTGTATACACACTCTGCTGTACACGTCACAACCATCGTATTTTGTCTGGTGTGCATTTGTTTGTCTCTTCGTGGTGTCCCAGTGTCCTTCGGTAAGGCATCACAAGTGACCACTTTAGTTGACCCACTTGTGGAAGTGGATACAGTATAGCCATTTTGCATTATTATTTGTAGATTGGTTGGATGAGCTGCAGGCTATGCTATACTTACTGTATACAATACACGTGCCGCACTAGCAGCGCCTTGTCCGTCGCACAATAATGCTTCGTAAACCACATTCTTTTTAACGGATAATGCAATGCAAAAATGTGATGCTTTAGGCCTAGGCCTACATTCTCCACTCTCTCTCACCTCCCCTCTCTCACCCCTATCTCCTCTCTCTCTCCTCTCTCTGCCCACTCTGTCCTTTCTCGCCCATCATTTCTCTCCTCTCTTTCTCTTCTATCTCGCCTCTCCTCTCTCTTTGTCCTCTGTCATTCTCCTAAATCTCTTCAATCTCTCTCTTTCCCTCTCCTCGCTTTCCTATCTCTATCCTCTCTTTATCTCCCCCTCTCTTTCCATCTTCTCTCTCTCTTTCCTAACTATCTCCATCTTTCTCTCTCTGTTCCCTCTCCTCTCTCTCTGTCTTCGCTCTCCTGTCTTCCTCTCCTCTCCCCCTTGCTCTCTCTGTCCTCTCTCTCTCTCTCTCTCTCCCATCTCACCCCTCTCTCTCTCCCATCTCCCTCCGCTCTGTCCTCTCTCTCGTTTCTCTCTTATTTCTCTTTCCCCTCCCCCTCTCTCTTTCTCTCATATCTCCTCTCTCTGTCCTATCTCTCTCCATTTTCTCCCATCCCTCTTCTAATCTATGATCTCCTCTCTCACCTCTCTCGCTCTTGTCTCTATTTCCTCTCACATTTCTCCCCTCTCTCCTCTCACTGTTATGGTAGGCTATATGCTATACTGTCATCTCGTGTATTCCCTTGTATTTTGTGTCTGATAAATATAAGTAGCACATAGCTACAATATCTGTATCCAAACCGTGAAGTATAGACGATAGGCCTATAATCAAAGACAAAATAATTATTATCACTGACTATTTATAACTTACGCCTAATGTGTTGCAAGTAGCCTGCCGCCGCTACCGCACAATTATAATCGTCAGAGTTTTGCAAAACAAAATTAGTGTAATGAAACGTCTTGCGAAAGTTACTGTCGAAACTAAGCATTTCTTCTATCACGACAATTATGACGTCTTTTGTTTTCGTGTCCAAACTTTATGTGCACAAGTGCAAAAACTCTGCGCAGTAACAATGGTATCGTAATTCCTTAAATGCATCAAGATCGAAATAATGACCCGGGCCCAGCGAGGGTTATTGTTGATGCATTTACGCCGTGTATTTTCGAAAAACATCCTGTTTACTAAATAGTGAATAGATTCACTTGTTTAATCAACTTAGCTAATTGTAGACCAAAGAATGTTGCCAGTTTACAATAAATTCTTCAAACTTTGTTACTGGTGTAGATGGAACCGTACAAAAAATAGTATGTAAATTTATAAACTGTCAAAATAAAAGGCATTTCAGGCGAATCGTCGTGTATGCGTGTCTCTGCGGGTCGTTACGGATGTCTCCGCGGGGCATTACGGGAAATTATGCCCGCGGATCTGATTATGGGTTTTCATCAGTTATTGTGACGTGAGCAATTATGCAAAACAAACTCACAGCCATTTAATAACATAAAATAATAAAAGAAAGCAACATTAATTTTTAAAAGCAATATAGGCTACATAAGAGCGGTTGTGTATTTCATAAGTATACAATCAATATTAATACGGCATCATCAATTTGTTGTAAAATTTGTGTTGTAACTATAGTAGCAACATAAACCGAAAATGTTTGTTTAGTGTTTCGATTGAGGTTTAAGCTATACGCGTCGGTTATTGAACCTGTTTATGCATATATTAATATAAAAGATCATACAAGAATGTTCAATATCATCGCAAAAGTTGATTTACTCGCAAACGCAATACATTTCAAGAATTGATACGATGGAAAATCATGTAGGTATGAATTTAGTGATTGCAGTACATAAATGGTTGACAATAATGTAGAAATACAACAAAAACAGTAAAAATGTGTCAAAATGTCATATATCAATACCTTGGGCTAGTATCGATCACCCGGGAGAAACTATGTGGTCATTAGTGCACATGTTTTGATAATTTCTTTTGTTTTGTGTAGGGGACTTCCATACCTACACACAATATGAAAATCTTTTTGTTGTAGGAAAAAATTGTTGTAATTAATATATACAGTTTTTAAAGTTTGATTAGTTAATAAAATGCGGCCATTTTGAATTGAAGATGGCGGACACACTCAGGCAGATTTTTGGAATTGCTTCAAGTATATTTACCGAGAGAGGTACATGTGACCAACTAAATCCATTGAAATATTTGAGTTGAATCTTATTGAATCTTTTTAATCAGGGTGGCCCCATTTTGAATTTGACCGGTATGACATCACAATAATATACAATATAATATGCGATATAATAATACAAAGCAACATTTTAAAAGCAATATACATACACTGCCAAAAAGTAATTTTCTTAACTTTTCTGGGGAGACACGTACGATTTTTTTTTCTAAATAAGAAAGGTCACTTTATCTGTACAAGAAAATATTAATTACTTACTAAGAAAATATAAACTTCTTACGAAGAAAATATCATTTTCTTTCTAAGAAATGTCTTTCTTATAAAGAAAAGATTATTTAATATCCCAGAAAAAATTTCTTAAAATTTATTTTCTACACGTAGGAAAAATTGTCTTATTAAGAATAATAATACACTCGTACTAAGAAAATTTTTTCTTGTAAAGAAAAGATTACTTCATATCCCGAGAAAAAAATTCTTAACATTTATTTTCTAGTGAGACACGTAGGAAAAAATATCTTATTAAGAATAATACACTCAGAAATGCAATTTTCTTACTAAGAATTTTATATTCTTACAAACAAAACTTATTTTTCACATTCTCATTAAGAAATAATGTATGCGCTTACTAATGAAATTTTCTTACTAAGAAGTGTATTCTTAGCTTAGGCTAACTGCATAAGGACGCGTCAAATAAAATTAGCTGGTCCATTGAAACATTTGAGTAGACTCTTTTTGAATCTTTGGCCCCATTTTGAATTTCACAGGTATGACATCACAATAATATACTATATAATATGCGATATAATAATACAAAGCAACATTTTAAAAGCAATATACATAACAGCGGTTGCGTATTTCAATTATTATTCGACGCCATCAATTTGTTGTTAAGGCGAGACGATACTGAATTTTTTTTTTATGCTACCAAAATTTTAACTTTTTGTTATTGGAATTGATGTATTATGACAGTAAATTATACAAAATATCAAATAGTTCCCACATATATCTTATACTTTTCCGTGGTACCCTATTTTAGTGATTATAGGTGTCATATTTTATGCACGTTAGAACTGACAAACTAATCACCGTTTCTTCGTATAGTTGTTATAACTAGTTAGAAATGTTTCCTAGAATGCTCCCGGGTTGTACTGCTCTCCACCCTCCTTCTGTACTAAGTCAGCCTGACGCTGAACATTCTGGGTCGCCTTCGTCCGTCAATATGCATACTGTACTTACGTATACAAACAATACAAGCATAGCTTACAAATCTATTACAACAAATAATGTAACATGTTTAGCAGAACTTTAGAACTATGTCAAAAATTGAAATTATCATGTCTATGACTATTCGTATATCAGGATAGTCCATTTTTGTAAGTATTGCAGTAGTACTGGGTACATGACTGTATTATAAGCAATAAGACACAAGTAGCCTAGTCAGGGGACAAGAAAATTGGCACACAATTAAATAACCCAAACTAAATGTAGTTTTTGACAAAGATAAAAAACACCCTTTTCAGTGGGTGTTACAAAATAGTGTATATTTTGAAAAATAATCAAGATATTTCAATGGGACTACTTTTATCATATAGCATAATGATAGTATTAGTATATTAATATATATATATATATAAATTTTATTTAAATAATTCAAAATATATTGACAATTATCAGTGTCGTCTCACCTTAACGGTATTTGATGTATATAGCGACCGAAGTTCGACGAGGTGCATATGACCCCCCAGTAAATCGAGGGTTAACTTTCTACACTATAGTGACTATACCTTTAATGTGCTGCTGACATTGGCTATATTTAATGTGCTATATACAATACGTATCATGTAGAAACTATCACGCACTTAAACAGACACAACAATTATTCGAATCCGCCGGTCAGTCAACCCCAATTATACAACTACAACGCGTAGCATTAGATTAGAGCACACACATCGCCACCCACTCGAAGAAAACGCATAATTTGTTCCCCTGGTCATTGAACCAGTCATTAGCCAAAATTATGTACTACGTATAATTGCTCGAGCTATTATATATACATAGGTCATTATACAAATAATACACGATATAACTTACAAACCTATACATACATGTATACAATGTACTTATAGCCCACCCACTCGAAGAACAGACACGCACTCGGATTTTCTGTTCACTGTACATGTTGTCCATTGTTCAAACTTCAATAATACGCCACTCGGTTCGGAACTTCCGGAGTAGGGCAGGGTAAAATGCCAAAGCTCTCACTCCTCATGGCCAATGCCTCTACCTAGTATAGATAAGGTGAATCCGCGCGACTTGTCAGAAAACATATTTGCGACACAAAAGTAAAATTCCGAATACAATAATGGCACCCATTTCGCAACGACTGAAGACGACGTTTCTGACAGATAAATTGTCTCTGAAACATTGAGATTCAATCAGATCTTCATTAAAATGACTGTAAGCTAGGCTAAATATTATTGGATAAATACATGGACATAACAGGAATAGTTACAGAGTTTGATAATACTGATACAAAGATATGACAGATCGAGTAATAATGCGTCAGCTTATACCCTCTGTCTTCGAATGCAAGAACTCCACCATTCTTGAAAATGTCGACATATCGCATTGTTTCTCCACACCTCTACTGACTACTTTCGGGTTTTTTTTGACAACAGGAAAATTAATACGATAATAACCTCGACACAAGTCATTTCCTAACTTGCATATTATTCGATATATTCGATTATGCGATATTTATCATACTATACTGGAATGCGAAATGCCAGTTGAAGACATTTACCTTTCGTAGACGTAAGAAATACTCGTACAAGTAAAGAATAAATGGGCAATTCTACGGTCTGCGTTGTCAATCTTAACACACCAATTCGCACACATCTGTTATGATTTACATACTCATGCTAAATAATTAAGTTTGTTTATAATGCTTCGCTCGAGGGTCATTTATTTCCATAGAATACTTGGACATCACAGGTTGACTACACGTCTAGGTGGTAATTGGTATCTTTCGGATTGTGATATTATATTTGGACTCGCCTGATTACTAATATGTTTGGCATGATTTTTACATGCTTGGTGGTTTGCTAGATACCAACAATCCAACATACCTACGTTTAATACTGCTGAATGTTTTGTTCGGAGATAGTATTTCTACTATATACACTTTAAACGTCTCGTTTTCATTATAGCCAACATTAATAATAATGTCAGACGTTTTAGTCATTTGATTGGCTATAACTCAGTGAGACAGATACATGTAGTGTATGCGCAACAGAACGACACCAACATCTAGACCAGCATGTTCAAGCTATGAACAGTTACAGTCTATAAAGTCATATTAAATTTCGCTGAAAAAAATCAGTGCCTCCGATGGGATCCGAACCCGCGACCTTCTGTTTCCCGGACAGATGCTTTACCAACTGAGCTACGGAGACCCGACTTCAAGTTAAACAGTGTATAGTATACAGTGGCCGAATTTCCGCCCAATGCGAAATGGTGGAGAAACCGGAGTACCACCAGTCGTCGGCAGGGGTTTTCCATAACTCGAAGACAGCGTGTTGAAGCAGGCAGAACTGCGAATATTGACGGGGCAGTTCAGTTTCATCTACAGTATTCGTTGAATGGTCAACAGCAAGCGGACAACGATTGAATGATTTATAACAGTGCAGGTCAGTCATCTGCACTCATTGCCCTCAGAATCACCTCGTGTCATAATGACGTATGGGTACTACCATGTTATAAATCGCAATTAGCCCGGCAGTACAGCATACAGATTGAGTGGATATTAGTAATAATCAACCACAAGTAATAATAATTTTTAATACAACACTCTTTGACCACACAGAAAACTGTATAACATTGCACATTTTTTTTATTTAAAAAAATACGAATGGTGCAAATTCGTATAAACTAAATATTTTATCCAGCTATTTAGATACCGCCCAATGATATATACCCTTGGAAAAAAGTTAGGGAACACCAACATATATAGCATATTATTATAAATATAGGACCGGTGTGGATTATT
>WNLI01036342.1:0-11503 GCA_025802215.1 Wirenia argentea
CGATGCAGGTAAATGTTGGTATGGCAACGTTAATCAGTTCTGGTCAGCCTCCGGAAATAGCGTAGCTTTGTTAGGCTTTTATCGTGATTCTTATATTACGTAATATATCACTTTTACGGAAGCAGTTTACTGTAGCAGTTTACCGAAGTCTATACCAGACTGTATGGTGTGGTCTGATTAGATACATAACATAACTATACATGTTTCTGATGGCAACTCAAATCTTCGAAGTATCAATAACCTATTTTTGTTTCAAGTATGAGAATGGGGGACAGTTCCAGAAACGCATTATAAGTATAATATATAATAGGCATATGCATGTATGTACTATAGACTAGTGATTAGAAAAAACTACTACTCTCTGATACTATAAAACATAATGTAATTTTACTATCTGGCGTTGTAGAGATATCAATGAACTACGCACTCAATAACAGTGAGATTAGTTGACAATCCCCCTTAAAAATTACATAAATTGCATAGACGAACATGAAAATTTGGCAGTGATTCAATGTATGTTATGTAACAACATAAAGGTGATCATTTTATTCGTTTCAATTTCACTTTAATCCTGTTACGATACACCTTTAATAATAAATTGATTTACTCCAATATGATTATCCTATACAGTAAGGTCTCACCATGATATTCAAATCACTATTACTAGTTTACTAAATGTATTGGAAGGTTGAGCTAATGTATTGAACTATAATGGAAACACTAACCTAAAACTAAGAGGCTCTTGTTGATGTTGTTGGATTCTGTTTGTGTGTCACCCGATTGTAAGTCCTTGACCTTTTCACTTCCTGTAGAATGGGCGATAAAATATCAACAGAACATGTTGTATTACACTCACGGCAGCGATGTCGCATACATCGGAATTCTTATTTCTCAGAAGGATTATCACGTGTAAAGCAGAATAATAAAATTAAACTTTACATTAATTCTTGTGAAGAAAATTGGCAGATATACTGTAGATACGATCTATCTAAAAATGATGCTTGAGCCACTTGCTTTTCAAAGTAGATACAAATTTAGTTCACTCTACTGTCTACGATATGAGCAAAGTTACACACGGTATTTACATTGATACGTTATGCTGTATAATACACCGTTGATCTGTATGCAGTTAATAACAACTAGCAGATTGACAGACGGGTTAAGTATTTATTATCATAAACCTCATTGACAGTATATATAACCAGATTTATAGCAATATCGGTGTCACAACGAATGACATTCCCATTATATTGCTCCTTTATTATGTTAGTGACATAGTCAAGCAGAAGATCCATAACTTCTGTAATGGTTTGGTACCTAGCCAATGTGATCCACTTCACCTCCTCCTTTGTGCTACTGTCAATCGTTTCTACATTACGGCCATGTGTATAGTTGGTATATCAAAGTAATATAATGTAATTAATATCCAATATGGTGTATCATAAGTACGGGGTCTATATCACAATTATAATAGCTGGCTTTATGTGGAAACTATGAATATAAAGTCCATCAGAAATATTTATACGGATTCTTTAAATTATTGATTATACTGTGTAATAGGCATAGATATAATAACTAATAGTAATAGGTATACATTTTCCCAGATATGGCAACTGAATTATAAAATGCAAATATTGTTTCCAAACACTATGTTAGACATGTGTGAATTTTCAAACTTTCATTGCAGAAACATTGGTCCACTAACATTCAATTCACTGCCAGCCGAACTTAAAACCGAAAAATCGTACATTTCTTTCAAGACCAAATTGAAAAACCATTTACTTCAAGCTTAACTGTGATTCCGAATGGTTGTCACTTATCTCATTTCATTTTATTTCAACACTGTATCATAATACTTCTGAATCTACAATTATTTTTGATCAGTCTTATTAGACACTGATCCATTTCAAATATTTCTATTTTGTAACTTTTTGTATTTATATATAATCTACATAATATTTAGCCAAAAATCAGTCATAATAGACACTGATTCACCACGTTGTTATTATTTTGATCAGTCATATTAGACACTGGTCCATTTCATAAAATATCTATTTTGTCGCTTTTTGTAATTACTGTAAATATTTGTTGTATTATGTTTAAAGTATATTAGTAGTAGAAACTAGATTATTAATAGTGGTCGTCCGGCCTGTACATATATATTTGCCTAAATGTAAACCACTGTAATAAATTATTAATAAAAATAATAAAAATAATAAATACGATGAGATACTTTATTTAAAGCCACACTCATTCACTCAACGTAAATAGTTAGATTTAATATCTGACATGAACATGTTGGGGCATACAGATAGTTAGTGTATATTTGCTAATGTGTGAAGGTTATTTGAGATGATTCAACGCATTTTCCCCAAGTGATGACTTTTGGTAGTTTCTGTGCTACGTTATCGATATGTGTACTGTATGTATACAATCGGTGCCAGTTTTAGCGGATTTATAAAGTGAGGCGAACCAGAATAGAACCCATGACCTTGTGATTACAAACCAAATTTGCTACCAACTGAGCTATACCCGCTTGTGAATATTGCGTAGCCTACGAAACCAATGTCATGCAGTGTTTGAGATATATATTCAAATATTGTGATGAAAAGGTCATCATGACATTATGAGTTATTATTTATTGGAGATTTCGTTACGTGATGGCATGTCCCGAAGGTATCATATTTTTCTGACGGCTGATGAATAATACGACACGTAAGAGATCATACAATCAGTAGGCCTATTGACATCTGTGATGAACAGTGTATCACATGGAATTATGTCAGGGTATACAAATAAGCATTTTTGCTAATATTGGATATGTATTGTAGATTTCGTTACATGAAGGCATGTCCCGAAGGTATCATATTTTTCTGAGGGCTGATGAATAATATGACACATAAGGGATCACACAATCAGTATTGACATCTCTGATGAACACTAACGAATGTATCCACTGGAATTATGTTAGAGGGTATACAAATAAGCATTTTTGCTAATATTGGATACGTATTGCAGATTTCGTTACATGAAGGCATGTCCCGAGGGTATCATATTTTTCTGACACATTTGAGAAATGACACCTAAAGGATCATGCCACCAGTATCGACATCTGTGATGAACACTAAGAGGAATAACTCTTCACACCCATAATGCATCACTTTATAATACGTTTGTATGTATTCCACTATGTATCCTGCACAATTCACCAATACATTGTAAAACCATATATTGAGTGTGTAAAAAGTTATGACGTCATGAAATGACGCAATCAGAAATATGTATTTTCAAAATGGCCTGAGGGGAGGAGGTTAACAGTGAACACACTAAAAAGTCAGAAAATATTACTGACATGGCGGGTCACCACAAGGGTTACATAGCTCTCATTGACTCATCTACCTGCTTCGCTGGTTCCCTCGGTCATGGTGTCCATCCCAGTTCTAATCCTAATGCAACAATGGTGTCATATCAAAATGTGACATCATTGTTTCCAGACGCCGTACTGCCAAAGCTTGATGTGTTCCAAAGCCGTTGTTTGCGACGGATATGGCTCATCAACATATGAGTGATGAACATATATCCAGAAGGATCGTGGACTGAACCCGTGGGAGCTCCCGCCCCAGTGGTTGTCCTCGAACCAGGTGGTGGACGTGACTCCGAGGGATCTTCAGAGCTGCAGAATCCATTCCATGGATGAGGCAGTATATGGGCTAATTGGCGGTATATGGCCCGATGAGGTTAATGATGATGATGATTGTTTGTGGGGATTGGTGGTTGTTATCAAACAACATGTCAGTTGTTTGATAAACAGGGACGGTCAGATGCGCGCTCGACATTTTATCGCTGCTCGAAAGAATGTGATTGTTTTTGTGATAAAATATAAATGTACCATAGTGATATATTGATGTACGTATACAATAATATTGATTGATGTTGTGTTTCAGACAGAGACATCCAAAATTGCGATGTAAAAATGTGACACTTTACTTGTATGCTCTGTATTGAATTATACTTGTATGTTAACAGTTGATGCCGATATTTGTGATGGATGTGATGGGAGATCTCCCTGGACTGCCGGGTATCTTTGTGGCTTGTCTCTTCAGTGCTGCCCTCAGGTACAGTACCTATTTTGAATATATACTAGGCGTCATTAAAAACCTTACATCGGGATATTTTCCATTATAACGTCAAAATTACTGTTACATATGTATATATGCTCTTAATATCTGTATTTCTCAAGCGATCGATCATAAGTTTATGACAAAGAGAGTACTAAGTTGTTATGATGCATGTATGTTGGAGGACACCGATATTTGTGATGGATGTGCTGGGAGACCTCCCTGGACTGTCGGGTATCTTTGTGGCTTGTCTCTTCAGTGCTGCTCTCAGGTATCTGTGTTATAGTACTGTTATACGGTAGTAACTGGTAGAGTGCTCACTCGCTTTGAGATCTCGGGTCCATTTTCAAGCCTAGGCCACAGCGAAACTTGGCGTGACATTTTTCCTGTGGGCAAGGAACTGAGGAACATACTCCCTGCTTGCCTTCACTAGTTGTACCTAAATTGAGCCTCTATAGACCGGGTAGCTAATTTATTTCCGCTGTCTTCCAGTCATGGAAGGTGGAAATATCCTTTCCAAGTTCGGTGGTAATCTCCAGGTACTCGCGTTTCTCTACCAACTTATTTTCGGCCACTTTGTAACTGTATCTCTTCATAGCGTGTGCAGTGGCCTAGATGGTGCAGTAATATTGTGCATGCATGCAGTTATTATTTAAGTTTGAGGAATTATGCATAACAATTTTAATGAAAATAACACACCTTACAATTCACTTTCAAAAGTATTTAAAACATAATATAATAGCTCTGTAAGCTAAGCTAATGTAATTTACTAAATTACTAATTTACTACATGAATACCTAGTCCCCCCTCCCGCTCTCTTCCCTTGTGTCATCAACCAGCAGTTGTGTGGATCACCGTCATCAGGTTAGAAGTCACTAAAGAATATGACCTTCCTGCCGCACCAACGCCTGACGGTGACATTTGAAATATTTTTGCTATGATTGAAAGCTCACATCGCTCACCTAACAGTTACTTTGTGTAGTATAATAATATAACTGTTATGACCATTATGCCTATATTCCATCAGCACGGTGTCATCCGGCCTCAACTCCCTCGCAGCTGTCATCCTACATGACGTCATTGTCGCATATTTCATCCCAAAGATCACAGAAGAGAGGGCTACCAGAATCTCCAAGATACTTGGTTAGTTCTATAAAATAATATTGTTTTCTTCCGTGTTTTAGTCAGTTGACTGTCAGCGATCACTCAAAAGTTACATAGGTGTGTGAATTTGTGTGTGTGAATGTATGTATCGCTTCACGGCTGTCCGACCATGTTGCGGCTTTATTTGTTGCCATGGTACGAATGTTTCAAATGCGGATTTGTAAGCTCGGGAAAATCTCTGTTCTTGTATGGGGGCAGCCGAGGCACGGACCGGTCGGACCCGCAACCGAAATCCTGTCGAATCGTGTCGATTAACACCTGGCATGCTAACCATTACATCATGAGTCCACATCTCACATCTCCAATATCTGTTTAGAGATGAATGTAGACCTGTAGTCTTTAACACTTTCCAAAATGACATGACCATTTGAGGACATGAATACTTAAGACGACACGAGGGCAATACATCCGGCACGACACAAAATTTGTAGATATGACATAGTGAATGTTCAAGGTGTTCCTATTACTTACATGAACTTAAAAGTAAACTAGTAAAAAGTGGTGTTGGCTTTTAGTGCTGTTTAAATACCACGATGTATTACAAATGCATGCACCTCGGTTTAACGTCTCATGCGAATGACGATTTATGTGTGCACTGCAATCTCTCAAGTAATCAGCACCAGTCGGTATTCGAACGCACGACCTTAGGATTATAAATCAGAACCGCTCCCAACTGAGTTATTGAGGCACAAACATACCCTCGATACTCATTTGAGGCATGGTGAATCGCAAGCCTTGACCACTTGTTAGGTCCAACTCGCTCGGTCATACATGCTCAAGTAAAAAAAAATTACTAACTGTAACACTGTATACTGTACTTTCAGTGTTTGTGATGGGGTTTGTATGTCTTGGATTTGCCGCCATTGCTTCAGCCCTGGGAGACGTTTTACAGGTAGGCATTATACTCTATAATAGTTACTATTATACAAGGTATAAAAACGTATAGGCCTACATCGGTATATTCATGGTGGATGAACGGTCTAAAAGTGCTGGTAATCTGCGAGAGACTTGTGTTGTGTCCTGGTGGTGCAGTGTGGCTGTTTACGTTGCATTCGACCACTTTGTACTATGAACTATTAACCACTTTTGAGGCTATCGTGTTCCATTTTGGTATTCTGCCTTATGTTGTGTAGCAGGCATACTGCTATATAATACCATTGCACTGGCTTTGTTTCTATAGCCAATAAGCATTTTCTGATTCTATAAAGGCTCGCTAAAGAACCGCTGTCTGGCGTATTCTGTTTTGAAATGCTTTGTAGGCATAAAAGTAAAGTGTGCCATTTATATGCCGCATTTTAGGACCTCACGATCCGCCAAATGTCAGTCATACATCATGACCGTGTGAGGGTAGAGGTGAGCAAGACATCGAACGAACTATTAATCCTTTTACAATGTATAATTATAATAATTATATACATGGCTTTTTCTTCCCGACCTATACATATTACATAACCCGTGTTTATGTACGATCAGTACCAATTTTACAGGCTTGGTAAACTGAGGCTAGGGAAACGTGCTCAGAACAATTTTCAGTTAAAACGCCGATCGCACAGTTCGAGATTCGAACCCACGACCCTGGATACCAAATGAATGATAGTCCAACGCTTTAGCCGACTGAACTATCCCCGCCGATGTGGATGACATCGGACCAAGTAAGTGTCCTAATTGTGTAGACTAATCCTATTTACCCACACCATCATAGCCTATACCTAGGGAGAGTAGGCATAGCCTACATGGCTGCAACATGTCAGGTGTCCAAATCTCATGAAATGCTGTATAATAATATAAGGCCTATATTATGATCTGCGTGTCGGGGCAGTGTTGAGTAATCCATTGGTGTAGGCCTGTATGGTTGACATTTGGTGCGTTACCTTATAGTCAACATGCGGCCATGCGTCTGCAGCACTATGGGGGCATATTGCATACCAAGATTATTACATAGTTATACGATTTGTAGCCTGTCGCATCATCTGGAGATAGCGCCAAGCATGTTACCCAAGTAACACAACCCAGTACGTCTACATCGGTGGTTGGTAACTCTAAACGCAAACCATTGAGTAAGCGTGTTGTCCCTGCAAAGAAATCTCGGCCAAAGAACGTGCAAAACAGCGACCCTAATTGGGGTCCTGCGGGACGACAGCCTATCATTGCACAGTGTACTGCCAAAGCGGGACCATGTGGAGATGCTGCGACCTTCGAGGGTGAGCCGTTAGACTATTTCAAGTTAATCGTTACGGACAGAATCTTGCAAGATGTCGTGGACCAAACAAACCTGTATGCTGAACAGTACCTGGCCAGTCTTGACGGACCACTTTCGCCACATTCCCGAGTGAGGAGTTGGAAAGTCGTTACCCTCGGAGAAGTGAAAATTGTGTTGGGCTTGCTAATTCTTACAGGGATTGTGAAGAAACCACACCTGGATCTGTACTGGTCGACCGAAGATGCCCTGGCAACCCCCTACTTTCCGAAAATGATGTCGCGCAATCGATTTCAGATTATTCTCCGATTCATGCATTTCAACGACAACGAGGCGAGACCAACTGACTGCGAAGATAAACTGTACAAAGTGCGACCCTTCATTGATAGCATCGTGGTAAATTTCAAGGACTTGTACGTACACCCCGCACTCGCAAATATCGATCGATGAAGGAATGCTAAAGTGGAAAGGGCGTCTAGCTTTCCGTGTGTATAACCCTGCAAAGCCCATCAAGTATGGTGTGAAAGCGTACATACTTGCAGATTCGGTGACCGCATACTGTTGGAATATACTCGTGTACGATGGTGTCAAACGTACAATCCGACAGATTGTGTACCATCTGATGGATGGACTCGTGGGACTAAACTATTCTCTCTACATGGATAACTTTTATAACTCTGTATCCCTCAGCGAGGATCTCCTAGACCAGCACACATATACGTGTGGCACTTTGAGAAAAAACCGAGGAGAGCCATTGGCGGTGCGCGATGCGGGTGTAAAGCCACGGATGAAGAAAGGTGAAATTATCTCACGTGACAACGGAAAGGTCAGCCAAGTAAACTAGTTTGTCATTCATTGGTTATATATACAGCAATTATATATCTCTCGACTCAACATGTAATATAGCGTTCGCTTTATAGGGTACTGTCATTTTATGTATTGCTGCATCTCAGGCGAGATAAATACATGAGAATACAGCCATTTCGGAGCTAACACTAACAATACTCTGCAACTCAAATTTCCATGACAACACTCGTTGGTACCCTTACGGTGTAATGGTCAGTCGCGCGCCGCGCGGCGTTTCGAACGAGACGTCGCTGGTTTGAACAGGGATTTCCTCTGATATTTCATTTGCAAGATTCCTGTATGGCAATATGGATAGAAGTTTCGTATATAAATGCTCATTTTTTTATTTATTTATCCATTCCCAGCCCGGTGAACCGAAACCATGATTATACTTCCTTGTCCAAACCCGGTTTGGGAATTGAAGCCACAACCCGTCAGATCGTCCCGGCCGCGGTCCGAACCCATCACTACCCATGTCGTTCTTCTTACAAAGAGGACGCTCTCCCATCTGAGATATCTGCCCATAACACCTGAATGGCGCTACTTGCACACAGTGTACCCTTTACAATAAATAGCATCTGCGATATTCCATGCCGATCTTACAACGCAACACAATTTTACTTTGCCGTCTGTGTAAAGCTTGGTTGAATGTTCGCAACGTGGCCATGCATGCCTTGTATAAGGACACAAATGAAAACACACGTCAATGAAACACGTCAATGCCATGGTACCTGGGGGTTACTCGCAAGTCAAGCATACTAACCAACCAATATACGTCCTGTTACAGGTAATGGTACTGGCGTGGCAGGACAACCGTACGGTTAGGGTGATCAGCTCACGTCACAACGACGCTACAGAAACTGTACGTATACGTAAAAGAGGGGGAGGGCACAGCGAAGTCCAGAAACCAGTTTGCGTCACGGAGTACAATAAGTACATGTCTGGGGTAGACAGGGTTGACCAAATGTTGTCATACTATCCCTCAGTTCGAAAAACCATCAAGTGGACCAAAAAACTTGTGTTTTACTACATAGAACTCGCAGTGCATAACTCTCATATCCTCCACAGTCTAAACAACCCGGATGACAAACTGACGTTGTACAAGTTTCATCTACAGGTGGCAACCGGTTTGTGTGACGAGGGGAAAGCAGCGACGGAGGCTCCTCCAGCAGAATCAGATGGATCTGATGGTGATGATGAAGATGATGATGTCGACGATGATGGCCGACTCGCTGATCAGCCACCTGTCAAATGCCCTAAAAATGATCCAAATTCTCGATTAGTCGGTGGCTTCAAGTGTCACACAAAGAAGACATTCCCGTCTACCGAGAAGCGCAAAAGCATGCAACGCCGGTGCAGAGTGTGCGCACGGAAAGGTGATCGGAAGGACACTCGATACTACTGCGTCCAATGCAAAGTACCGCTATGTCAGGGCGACTGTTTCAGGATATACCATACCAAGAAAAGCTACTACTAACAATACTTGTGTGTATAGGCGATAGGTATTAGCGAAAACCAAGTCGCATTGTTGTTTTCGGCACATATTTGTGCAGGACTCACTGGTACAGCATTTATGCTCAGTCTCGCTTTACCAGTCAGAAGTTGTACTATAAATGTTCAGAGAATGTACCCTGAATGTAAAGTAAATACTCATATCATTGGAGTTGAGTGAATATGCATGAGTGCTCCAAGGCAACTGTATTTTCTTTACACACGAATGTAGGCAAATCCGAATAATATGATCTGTGATAGCTATAGCTAGCATAAACACATATGTTGAAAGATATTAGACATCTATAGCTTTAGAATATAATATAATAATCTATTATTGTGTATATTGCCTATACTGCCTATATTAGCTAGATACTGCCTATACTAGCTAGAACTAACTAGCTTATATATTATATAGACAAGCAAAATTGATATACAAATTATACATGTCATACAAAATATTTATGACGGACTGAATTCACCTTCCGAATCGCAATATATAGGCTATAATTTTATTAGCACAACAAATCTTCGAGCTATTGTGGTTTAGTGAAATTACTGTAATTTGAGTGTATGGAAATTTGATAATGTGTTGTAGCCTATATATTTACGAGCAGGTAAAAAAAATGTGCATTTGGTATACCACAGTTTCATGTCTGTCCACGTTGCCACGGACAAGTGTCTCAAATACGGTGGAACGCCCGGGAAAAATCACTGCAAGTAACGGCCTCGAACCCCGGCCTCTCGAGTGAAAGGCGCACGCTCTGACCACTACACCGAGAGCTCTCAAGTACCGATACATGCAAATCAAGGTACAATGTATAAGGACTGGTTCCCCGTGTTTTTGTCCTTTCAATTTGCGGCGTGTATTTTTGTATTATAGGCTACCTGTCTATCAATGGAAAGGCTACGGAAAGGTGGATTGTGTTGCACCAATATCGCATGTATAAGACATTACATACTCACCATAATACTACGCTAAATGATAGTGACCACTAAATCAATTTCATAAATCGCGGAATACACAATAATTTTACTTTTTCCCCATCACACGCAACTGAAATTCACTTTACTATATGGTATGTTTATAATAAGTATAGACCTTTTTACTCATGTATTTGTTATGTATACTGTTGATACACGATATGCTATATAACTATTTATTGCAAGTAAATTATTTATTGAAACAAAACCGGTGTTTACGTCAGTAAAATGTACGTTATTATTATGGTACGTCGAACTAAAAATACCGAAAATTCTGGCAATTTAGGGACGTCATGCAAAATTTTCCAGGCAGTGAAAGAGTTAATGATCTCTCCTGGAATAAGCACATAAATGACATATGCAAGAAAGCTAATAGTAGGCTTGGTCTCCTACGATGAAACTTGTCCAAATGCTCTAGAGACGTGAAAATGCAAGCGTACATAGGATTAGTTCGACCATTGCTGGAACATAGCTGTACAATATGGGACCCACATACTGCAGAAATGATTAAACAAATTGAATCTGTTCAGCACAGAGCGCCGCGGCACGTTTTATCACTGGCAACTTCGACTTTGACCCTGGCAGCATGACTAAAATCATGGAATCAATAAAATTAACATCTCTCACCGAGCGCCGAAAACAAAGCAGGCTCATACTTTTCTACAAAGGTCTCAAATCTGAAGCCAACATACCCCTTAACGAC
>WNLI01036453.1:0-11502 GCA_025802215.1 Wirenia argentea
CGTTCGAACGGGTGCGGGTGTGAGCCCGTACTTTGGCCATCACGGAGCCTCGAGAGGGACAATGTCGGATTATTAACTCTGTGACTGCCATCATACTCATATGTTTTAACGTGTATATATTATATACGTCATGGGCAATCAATGAGTTAAGAAACTACCAATGTGATGTGATATCCAGGAAGCCATCATATAACTAAGGGTCAAAAGTCTGCCGTTCAATAGGGATATGTCACCCATATGTATGGAAGCCATTCATATATGTAAGGGTCAAAAGTCTGCCATTCAATAGTGATATGTCACCCATAATGGTCCCATATGTATGGAAGCCATTCATATATGTAAGGTTCAAAAGTCTGCGGTTCAATAGGGATATGTCGCCCATATGTGTGCGTCTACCAGGTGACTGGATGGCCATCTTGAGATCGAGTGTATCTGACGTCATTTTTGCGACATGGATTAATGTTTAATGTCACATCCTAAGTCCGGAATTAGGAAAAGACATCCAAGTTCATGTCCAAGGCACTGGTATGCTGATAAACCGAACAGTGCATGATTCTAGGCAGCAACTGTGACTTTAATCCGATGCTTCGGCTAAAGTAGATGTGCTAAAAGACCTGCACCAGGTCTATTGACAGCTAATGGGCCAATCGCGCCCACAAATTCCATATATCCAGCCCATGACGTCTCCTCTAACGTGTCAAAATACAATAAATTATTGCGGTAATACCACATTTCCTTAGTATTGCTGTGCGAGGACACCGAGAAACTCCATTTGTTAGCCTTTTCCTATGTAATATGCAGACTTTTGGTCAAACAATTATAGTATCCAATCACACATATCTCCGTGTTAGTTCTTGTAACATTTGTAGTGGTATTAAAGTTCCTTGTCTGGCCAACCGTTCAATCGAGCCCACCACAAACTCGGATATTTGGCGCATCGTGAGGTCCAAAAATGCGGCATATAAATGTCACATTTTACTTTTCTGTTTCCATCAACTTTTCTTCCCAATGTTACAAAAATGCCATTGACAACCATGATGGCTGATACTTGTCCAGTTTGATTTATTGGTCTCCACCATTCAGCTTGTTATAACCTGTTTTTTAAAGTTTATGGTAGAGAAACTGCATAAATATTTTCTGGACAGTTGATCTTATGTACGATCGTGAAATGGCTCTGTAATATGGTTTCGTGGGGTTAAAAACTTTCCATCACTAACCTTTTACGTAATTAATTAAATTGGAATTTCTCATTAAACAACATCTGCAATAAAATAAAGTATATTTTAACAATAGGTTAAATATAAAAATGGTTGATATACAAATGTTGACTACATACTTTCTAAATTTAAAATAAAATCATTCTGTTATCCTGTCAACTTGTACATCAATAAAGGGACTGCTTTAATTTGTACTACTGTATATATGTAAGTAAAAAAATTAGTAATTTTTATATTCTCCATTTTTGGACCTGGTGTCGGTCTTATCCCCCTTACAAAACATAGTACTGTATATTTATTTAAAATATTTTATGGATGAGTGGGAAATGTAATCTGCATACATGCAGGGACTATTGTCTCCGTGGTCGTCCTCGAACCAAGTAAATGTGTCTCTAGGGGATAGATACAGATGCCATTCTATGGGGAAGGGAGCAAATTGCCGGTATAGGTTGATAATGTGATAATGCACATTTTATATAGGCTGGTATATTATTTCTTTATTGAATTTTTTTTAGTAGACAGTAAGTGGCAATTAATGACCGAGCTTGCAAAGTGTGGGGGCATTACTAAAAGAATGAAAGTGTGCAAAAGTACGAGAGCATGGAGTGAATTTGAAAATGTGTAAATAAAGTACGATAGCTTTTTAAAATTAACATGAATGTCGTCAGTTTGAAAAGTGTAACAAAGTAGGCTATGATCACAGAAAATTGTGAAAAGTGTGAGTGCATTTGAAATATTCAGAGTAAACGTTTAAAAGTACCAATGTCTGATTTAAAGTTTGTCAATAGTTCATCTAGTGAAAATGGCCGTACTTAACAGAACGATTGGCATTTTGTATTAGCCAAGGTATGTTTATTGTCTGGATTGTCAAGAGTTATATAAGTCACTCGATTTAGGGGTCGATTAAGTGTGTGAATTAACCATACGAGTGATGAAAAAAATTGTAACTGCTGCGCCTACTATACCTATTTTGTACCGTACGTATTTAGTCACTGCATAATAATTCACGATCGATGATTGGTGATTTTTGAGATTCTAAATCTAAAGAAAATTAATATAAGAAAGTAAAGTGCCATTTATGCAATAGAGTACTCGTGTATTTGTAATTGTATGTTTATTTCGAGTATATTTAAGATTTTGTTTTAGTTATTTTTAAAGGTATACAAACGTCTGCTATGAAATCATCTGTATTTTGTCTTTTGACCTTGCAGTAAAGTGATCGATACGGCCAACTTTAGATTAGTTGTAAGAAACCATCACTTTAAGAAGTCCCATGTACAAATAAAGGCTATACTATACACAAACTTTTCTATATAAAATAAAACTGTAAAAAACATAGATATTTTTACATAAAAAGTAAACAAAATAAAAACAATTGTTACACAATTATAGTGTTTTGTGTCTGGGAAAAATACAGATGATTTACGTTGACTTGTCCAAATTGTTTATGTTATGTTGCATGACTGTATATTTTGCTAGTGTATTTTGTTAAGTTTTTTATGTTCTAGTGTGTTTGTTTATAACTAACTGTAATTTCAATAAAAAATAATGTAATAATTTGGACAAGTCAACCGAATTATACATTTTTATACACCGTTAATGATTGTAATTTGTTTTAGCACATTTATTTTAGTTCTAAGTATAATATCAATCAATTCAATGCTAAGTCACTAATATTACAATTATTTAAATTATTTGAACTGAACAAATTTTGTGCTTTTCTTCATATTTTTGCTGATAATGACTTTTATTTAGCAATATTTCAAAATTGAAATTATATTTTATTTCAAATATTTGAATGAACAAATCTCTTACTTTTACTAGGATTGTGAATTTTATTTTGAAATCTTAGGGTGTAATTATTATTGTTTTATCTGTCATTCTTAAAATAATGCTTTCATAGTATTAGTGATAACTGATAACTACGCTGTCAAATGGTAATGTTATAACCTACGCAGGAAGTTTAAAAGTTTAGATGATATTCCGTCTCTCGTCTATAATACTGTAATAATTGCCAAATATGCGCTATTTTGAACAATTATCACAGAACATACTGTGTATCTATTCCAATTTTGTGACAGCATACTGTGTATCTATTCCAATTTTGTGACTGAATATACTGTGTATCTATTCCAATTTTGTGACAATATACTGTGTATCTATTCCAATTTTGTGACAACATACTGCTGTGTATCTATTCCAATTTTGTGACAGCATACTGTGTATCTATTCCAATTTTGTTACTAAAGGACAATGAATGAGAGCGTTCAATTTCCGATTAATAACTCTATGGTGTCACCTAAAGTAAACTGATGATTTGTTACTTATCACTCCAATTTGTGGAATTGAATTGACAATTTCAATGTTCAATGACTGACAGTGTAGGGTTACTAAAGGGCAATGAATTGTTATGAAAGGGCAATGAATTAGAGTGCCAAATTTCCGATTAGTAACTCTATGGTGTCATTTAAAATACTGATGATTTGTTACTTATCTTTCTACCATTTGAGGAATTGAATTGACAATTCCAGTGACTGACAGTGGAGTGTGTGAGATGGTGTTTCATTGTGGATATAAGTAAGATGAAGATGTTGATTGTCGAGAGTGTAATACAGGTGTATCAGCGAATCAATGTTGAGGGAATAGAGGTTGAGATGTTGAGGGACTTTTGTTAGTTGAGATACTCAGTTTTTGCTGATGTACAGTTTTTGAGGGGGAAGTAGAGGTGTGTGTGAACCTGGCTTCGTGGTTTTGGGGCTATCTGTGCTGTTATGGCATTGGATGTAGACGGATATTGCGTAATACTACTACAGCTACAGTAATAGTTTTTCCGGAAAACACAATATTAGTTCCCTGGACCTCTTTCTTTCTAAAAGTTAATGTATATTCTTTGTAAACAGTAATTTATATTATAAGCCAATACAAAAAACAAAAAATGAAATTAGGCACAAAAAAAACCAGATTGAACAATAAACATGTAGAAAACAGACAGTTATTGACGGTAGGTAATACCAAGTGCAGATGATTAGCTCATTTATGATGTTAGAGACATGCTTTGTTTTCAATTATATAGAGTGTAGGGTAGGCCAGGACCATGATTTTCATTCTTCACCCAAACTATATCGATACTCATCACTGTCTGCAGAAACGACACCGAAACTATACTAAGCTGAAACCTTCGAAACCACCCTAAATTATACCATAACCCATACATTTTCTGTAAATACCTCACTATAGTGAAGCTACTCAATTTCCCAGAATCTACAAAAGTCATACAGAAAACTAAAAACCAAGATGTGATTGAAGAAACAATAACAACATTAGAAGGCATAACAACTATGGACAGACATTATTATAATCAGGGTTCACCCTGAGAGCTTTTTACGTGCAAAATGTTGGGAAACTTTTCTATTTAGCACTAAAAATGTCGCATTAAAACCAACAAATTTGCACTTTTCATATAGATTTAGGCATTTTTGGCACCTTCACATTATAAGGCCAGTAGGAACACACGCTGATTACAATGAAGAGAGAACAATGAAAATCACATAATAAATATTAGTGATGCGAAACGGATGCGAAACAATGAGACCCATAGTTATGACTCAAAGAAATTGAATTGGGAAATGACCGCTGTGAGCAATGTGAAGATTGCACATGAAGAACATTCGAATGATTAGGATTTATTCTTGACTAGAATATCTGAACATTGATTCGTTCCGCACAACAAAATCAAAAAAGTGAACAGGAAGTAATATTTCATGATGTTAAATCGAGCACTTGGGAAATCGAGCAATTGAGAAAATAACGGTGAGCAAACTTTCGTGTTGTCTAGAAACATAGACTTGGCACAGATAAACGTGACAGATAAACGTCACTGGTAAATGCAGAGATCGTGATACTGTACCTTGATGGTTAAGAACAAGAACATGATGAAAATCCTGATAATCCCTACATCGACATCTAGCGATGGGTCTTGTACATACAAATATGTGAACAACGATAACCTTCCAACATTGACATCTTCTCAAGTTAATGCCAGACGATGTACAGATATGATAATGCTGTCAACTTTTCCACATGGGACATCTTGCGATGGGTGTTGTCAAGTTAATACCAAAGTACGCACAGACCTGGAAATGCCGACGATGTTCACATCTAGAGACGAGACTTGTCAAGTTAATGCGAAACTAGACCTACGTGAATGCCGACAACCCTCCTACATTGACATCTAGTGAGAGGCATGGTCAATGCCAGATATATGTGAATGCCGATTATGCCGGCAACTCTCCTGTAGCAATGATCGTTATACCAAACTTGGTATAAGACGTGAATGCCGACAACCGTCCTACATTGTCTAGTGATATGGACACTATTGTCAAGACCAGTCTAGGCACAGAAAAAGTGGTGAACAAGGGGTCTTCGATTCGTAACATGTAGTAATGACATTTTTTGGCAATGAGTTCCAGTCTGTAATTGTTCGTGGAATGAAACTGTATTTATATGTGTTAGATGAGGCATAAAGGAACAAGAGCATGACAATTTTCTGATTGTGAAATCAAAGACATGTTAATGTGAAGTTTCTCAACAGTGAAGATTGAGCGATAGAAAACTGTTGTAGGCCAATGTGATATGGAGCTCTACAAATCTATGTGGGACTCCCATCTTCGGTGTTATATTCAAATTTACAGTTGGGCCAAGATAGACAAATAAGACAATAAATAACTTAACAAAAATATCTGCAAAAATGATTTATGTGTTACAATCTTACATAGCCTATATAACTTTCATGAAAAAAGCGAAACACACCGGGATTATTTGGTGTTTTTCGTTTTAGAACAGAACTAGATGAAGACAAACACCATCGATCGTTAAGAATGTTAGCTTCACAGTACATCATAAATTTTTGAACATAGAAATCGTTGACAATTTACTCCAAAGTAAGAACTTGACACAAAATAAACCATCCTTCTTGTGATTAAACACATTACGTACAATGAAACACAACCTGTGAGAACCGTACCCAAGCGTGAAGAACTAAGACATGTATTTGAGAACACAATTACATTTCCGTTTTCGCCCACTATAAATTTGAATTGAACTCCGAAGATAGGAGATCTACGACGTTTTCTTAACTCCCTAATATTTACTGGAGAACATAGGTAGGCCTATCTCTATCCACTGTGTTATGAAAATCTCAACTACCGTGGTGTTGGACACACGTCATGTATGAATGGAGAACAGATACCCAAAATGATCGTGGGGTGGACTCATGGGGTCTCACACCCCTGGGGTTGTTTCAGAGCTTGTTGGGTAGCTGTGATCTTGAGAGATCTGCAAATTTGTGGATTCTGGTGTATAGGCTATAGGACGTACCATGCAGATATCTGGGGAGAGCATATTTGGTGGTCCATGGTTCTGTGAAAGGAGTCTAAGGACGCGTCATAGGTGGAGAAAATCATGTTTATTGGAAACCACTTCTTTGAAAGACCACCTACATTGTGATTAGTAAATGCTTCTGATAAATATGAACATGTATGATATTTTTTCGGGGAAAAGGTATTTCTTTGGTAATGAGAAAGTGTAAGAGGTTAAGGTAGGAAAAGTTTTTGGATGGTTAAAGTGGAAGTCTTTGGGTCATTAAGTGATTAAAACATGAACGCTTTGGGTGGTAAAAGTGGAAGCTTTGGATGGTAAAAGCGAAAGCTTTGGATGGTAAAATTGAAAGCTTTGGATGGTAAAAGTGAAAGTCTTTGTATGGATAAAGTGAAAGTCTTTGTTTTTGTAAAAGTGAAAGCTTTGGATAGTAAAAGCGAAAGCTTTGGATGGTACAAGTGAAAGCTTTGGATGGCAAAAGCGAAAGTATTTGAGTGGTAAAGTGAAAGGCATTGAGTGGTTAAAGTGAAAGTCTGGAGTGGTTAAAGTGAAAGCTTTGGATGGTAAAAGTGAAAGCTTTGGATGGTAAAAGTGAATGCTTTGGTTGGTAAAAATGAAAGTATTTGAGTGGTAAAAGTGAAAGGCATTGTGTGGTTAAAGTGAGTCTCGAGTGATTAATTTAAAGCGAAAGTCTTGAGTGGTAAAGTGAAAGTTTTTTGGGTGATTAAAGTTTGGGCTATGTGGTTGTTTTTTGTGTGGTGAGCATGATTTCATATTCACGGATAATGTATTAATCATGTAGGTGGTCTTTCATAGAAGTGGTCTCCCATAAATATGATCTTAAATCTCAACGAGTCCGTGTCAACTATCTTTTTGGTGGTAAACATAAACTATGTATGTAGGCAAACTAGGGTGCAGGGATGAAATAAAAGTAGGCTACAGTGAAAGTCTAAAAGGGAAAGGATCTGATCGGTAAACATTAATGTCTTCCTTTGATAATGTGAATGCCTGGCATGGTTTACAGGAAAGTATTGGTTTGGTAATTCACTGTAATTGTGAAAGTCTGGCGGGGCTATAGAGAAAGTAGAATGTTTGGTAATTGTAAAATTACAGGAGTGGTTAAAGTGAATGTCTCTGATACGTAACCAACCTTTAGTTTAGTGGTTAAAGTGTTTGGTTGAAAATGTTGCTGAGGTGTTAAAGGGATGGGAAATGGTTGGAACATGTGAATGGCTGTGGGGGCTTACAGAGAAAGTATGCGTTTGGTAAATGTGAAAGTGTCCGAGAGGTCACGTGAAAGTCTATAGTTTGGTATAAAAGTGAAAGTATCCATTTTGGTAACGTCTTTGTGGTGTTACAGCGAAAGTTTAGTAGGCTATGCATTTTGGTAAATTTGAAAGTATCCGAGTGGTTACGTGAAAGTCTGCCGTTGGGTATAAAAGTGAAAGTATCCGTTTTGGTAATGTGAATGTCTTTGTGGTGTTACAGTGAAAGTATGCATTTGGTAAAAGCGAAAGTTGCCGAGAGGTTAATTAAGTGAAAGTTTGTTATTTGGTATAAAATGAAAGTCTTGGGTGGAACAATGAAGTGAAAGAATCTGTTTAGGAACATGTGAGCGTCTTTGTGGTGTTACAGAGAAAGTATGCGTTTGGTAAAAGCGAAAGTTGCCGAGAAGTAAAAGTGAAAATCTGCCGGTTGGTATAATAAGGAAAGTCTTGGGTGGAACAAGTGAAAGTATCCGTTTTGGTATACGTGAATGTGTCGAAAAACTAAAACTAAAAGTCTGTCGATTGGTATAAGTGAAAATCTTGAGTGGAAACAGAAAGGTTTCTGTTAGTAAGAGCCAACAACGCATTGTAGTTCGTTTACATTATTTTAATGAAATTTTATGCGTTAAATTTTTCGTGAATTTCTCACATCTTCAGATATCTGTTTTGGTTCATCTGAAGTCTTTGTCTAGGAGTGAATTAGGCCTACACAGAAAGTGGCAATTGCTTTACACTAGTGATTACTTTCTGATTGTATTGTATTGTAGTTAATGTAACAGTTTGGTTGACGGCAAGTGGCTATAACAGTTGGAGTATAGTGAGTGGCTATATACTGTAGGTGTACTGTAGCAGGTGTACTATATCCAGGTACGGTAATTCAAGTGGCTATAACAGTTGGAGTAGTGACTATATAGGTGTACTCACTGTACTGTAGCAGATGTATCATATCCAAGTACAGTAATTCAAGAATATTTAAGGTGGCTTTTACATAGCCATGAACTGCCTTGTGACTCGCTGCAGATATCTGCATGATACATCCTCCATACATTATGGATTCTCTAGTGATGTAGGTTTCTGGTTACCATAGCTACCCAGTGGGTTCTGAGATTGCCCTGGTACTGTGTGTGCACTTCATGATCATTGTGGGTATTCACTCTCCATTTATGTAACATGTGTTCGTTCCATTTTGTCCAAGCTGAGGTTGCCCTGGTAGGCTACTGTGTGTGATCTCATATAGGTGCACTTCGCGATCATTGTGGGTATTCGCTCTCCATTTATGTAAGTGTTCGTTCCATTTTGTCCAAGCTGAGGTTGCCCTGGTAGGCTACTGTGTGTGATCTCATAGGTGCACTTCATGATCATTGTGGGTGTTCGCTCTCCATTTATGTAAGTGTTCGTTCCATTTTGTCCAAGTTGAGGTTTCCGCAACATCGCAGACAATGTAACGCCATACTGTGTGGTGCATCCCCATACAATGGATTGTCAGTGATGTAGACCTCTGGAGACCATAACTACCCAGTGAGTTCTGAGGTAGCCCTGGTACTGTGTGTGATGTCATAGGCGTGCACTTCACGATCATTGTGGGTATTCGGTCCCCACTTATGTAACATGTGTTCGTTCCATCGTGTCCAAGCTGAGGTTTCCGCAGCCATAAACTGCCTTGTGACTCGGTGAAGATATCTGTATGCTGCATCCCCATACAATGGATTGTCGAGTGATGTAGACCTCTGGAGACCATAGCTACCCAGTGAGTTCTGAGGTTGCCCTGGTACTGTCTGATCTCATTGTGGGTATTCGCTCTCCACCTATGTGTCGTGTCTGTTCCATCGTGTCCAAGTTGAGGTTTACGTAAACATCGCAGACAAAGTAACGCCATCGATAACATCATCAGTTTAAACACTCAGTGTACCATTGCATTATTGTAGTTCTGAGTTACCATATTAAGATGCTCAGCGTTCTCCCCTGTATTCGTATTCCTGTATTGAGGAGGGTGACCACAAGCAATACGAAAGAAAAATGTACAAGATAAACATTGACAAAACAGATATAACATCAAAAGAACATCAAATAACATCAAAAGAAGGGGCGATGAAAAAGTCCTGGAAAAAATGCAAATATCTTGGAAGTCCAATAGGCACTGAAAGTGATATCAAAAAATGTTCTCAATTTTTAGCTAAACAAATTTAAAAAAAAATTTCTGCAGCAACAAAACAAAAATATAAACCAAACTCCGGATTTTCAACACATTCACAGCAAGCATATTTTTTATCAATGACGGTGACAAAAAAAACCCAAAAAGCTATACGTAGACAGTTTCCACCCCCGTCTCCTCGGAAAAGCAATAAATATGAAATGGCCAATTATAAAATATCCAACGAACAATTATATGCAAAAATAAAAATACCGAGTAGAACAATAAAAAGACGCAGGCTCAACTGGACATGTCACTCACCAGTGCAGTGACACCTCCGCCAAGCAAACTCTCGAAGAAGCCATAAAACGAACAAAAAAGCCAGCAAGCGGACACAAATTTATTTGGCTCAAACAATCTACATCCGACTTAGAAACATTCTGCTCGACCTAACTGATCTTGCATTGTTTGCAAAAACTGAACGTTTTTGGAAAAGCATGGTGGAATGTGCCATATGTCATTAGACACCGCGCACTAAAGTGATATGATGAGGTCACTGATGAGTTGTGACTTTATGAGGATCTCTGTACCTTATGTTACCTTAGTACCTGTTACCTTATGTACCTGTGTATAATGATAATCCCAGCAAGTGATAAGCCAAATACATGACACAACCACCAACGACTTTGAAACACTTCAAACTATACTACTATACCAGCTATTGGAACAAGCTATGTTTCTACTCTATAAATGAGCGAAGGCAGAACAATTGAATAGAACACTGTGTTTGGGCTGGGCTGATACACCGATTTTAATTCTTTACACAAAACTATACATACCATATCATGACAGAAACGAAACTTCACTGAAACCATACCGAACTGAAACCACAGAAACTATTCCAAATTTTACAGAAACTCATAAATTTGCCAGATATGTACCCAAACTATACCAAAAATTTACAGAAACTACACGCAAAAGTTGCAAATTATAACCGAAATTGCTAAATTTCAGTAAAATTTATGATTCCAATAAATCAAAACAGTTTCAGGAATTATACGCAGTTTTGTCAAACTTTATCTTTGATACTTAGACTAAATAAGTGTCACGTCTATCGACATGATAGCACTATGTCCGGTTTGAATAACGAATTAATCTAGATTGTGTTTAGTAAACAGGGGAAGTTGACTCATTTGAGGACAATAACTTAGTAAGACTGCTATAGGTAACTTATTCCAATATATGGAAGGTCCTTGACGATCTACAGCCAATCAGCGCGCATGCGCCCACGACGCAAGGAGTCACCGATTTCAATATGGCCCACACTCAATAATAGACATGTAACGAAAAACGGAAATTTTTTGCTTTTTTCGTTCGAGACGGAAATTAACGGTTAATTTATTTTCTACGTCCATATTCCGTCGTCGAAAGTGTATTCCCGGCATAAATATCCAACATTTTGGTTCGCGAGTCAATTAGGCTTCAATTTTTAATAAGACAGTCAAATGGG
>WNLI01036564.1:0-11498 GCA_025802215.1 Wirenia argentea
AGTAGGTTTTCGAAAATAGTTCAAATAGAAGCGGAATTGTCTTGGGACTCTAAAAATGTGTAATTGGGCCTGTAAAAAAAATTTTCACCCAGGTACATGCATTCATGATTGTATGCACTAATATGTACTGTAGGCGGATTTTGACTGCCGTTCGCGAATCTTAATATCTTATCCACAATTTCTCTGCCGCCCGGCACGTTGACTTCAGTCGTTGCGAAATCGCCGCCATATTGGATTGACAATGGTGGATATTCAAAAGTTAATTACATCTTTTTGGCTTTCCAAGAAGGGATGCGGATATACCCTAGCAGTTATGACGGTGAGTGAGGGCGTTTGCCGACGTCATATTAGTTAGGTCGCGCTGACCTATATTACTCACGGTATGAGTAATTGAGTATTATTGAGTAAGTTGTCTAATACATCAAGTTACAATAATATGGAACATAATTAAATTCTTACGATAATCTTGCATAAACTGTAACTCGAAACTAGCCATGACACAGTTCTGAAAGTTGCACCGATTTTTTTAGGTCAGAAACACACACAAAAAACCCCAAATTTTTTGTATCCACCTTTTGTGCGAGCTATTATTGGGTAAGTACAAGCTTTTTTCTGCTCTCTCATAGTATTGTTCAACTAGTTATATTATATATATGGTCCAACCGTTGCTGTCCGGTGGCTGAGTAGTCCGAGCTCTTAAATTGCGTGTTATCGGTCCTGTGGGCCGTAGGTTATAATTTGTATATTATTCGACTTTAGTGTAAGATAAAATAAAGCGACAGGCATGAAATACAATATACAGTGTAATGAATACTGGGATAGCATCCAGCGCCAATCAACATACTGATGCTGAGATACTGATAATAATTAGCATGGAGTTTAATTGTATTATGTGTCATGTATCACGTATCACGTATCGCGTATCGCGTATCACGCATCACGCATCACGTATTACGTACAGTATCACGTATCACGTATTACGTATTACGTATTACGTATTACGTATCACGTATCACGTATCACGTATCACGCATTACGCATTACGCATCACGTATCACGTATCACGTATCACGCATCACGCATCACGCATCACGCATCACGCATCAGGTATCACGCATCACGCATCACGTATCACGCATCACGTATCACGCATCACGTATCACGCATCACGAATCACGAATCACGTATCACGTATCACGTATCACGTATCACGTATCACGTATCACGTATCACGTATCACGTATCACGTATCACGTATCACGCATCACGAATCACGTATCACGTATCTATCACGTACAGTATTACGTATTACATATTTCGTATTACGTATTACGTATTATGTATTATACTGTATGTACTGTATTATTGTATGTGTGACAGTGTATCAATGGTTTTTATGATCCAGCACATGTTTCAGCACTTCCTTGTGGGAGGCATTATGCCTCCTCTTATTAGGGAAAAGGGACGAAGTAGCGATGGCAGGAGCATGCAGCGGTAGCTATAAACGTGTCGGCAACAAACTTCCAAGCCGATAAATAAAATGTAGAAAATTAGAAATAGTTTTAGAAGAATGATCGAGATATCTACATTATAAAGAAACATAACATTGTTATAGACATGCACACAATTTGCTACAGTATCGTAGAACCAACCCTCTTTTTCACACATAGTCTGGAACGGAAGACGTGTGCCGCCGCTGTGATACAATACCCCACACCAACACTGATAGACCAGCCCGTTCACGTCCACCTGCCGCCACCGCTCCCCGCGGTAAGTACCCTTCACACAAGGAACGAGTACGCCATCTGTGTGTCGTCATAAGTAACGTCGTGCGTACAATTTACATACACTCAAGAAAAAAACCCCGAACGTTGTAACATGTATAAATTTGTTGTAATAAATTAAGAACTATGGTAGATATTCAGACTATCAATAAAGCAAATGTTGTGTCATTTTTAGGTCAAGGTCAAAGGTCAACCAGGGTCATTTTTTTTCTAGAAAATGGACTTTTTGGATATGACGTAATTTTTCATGCTCTAGAGAAGGTATATGGATTATTTTTTGTAGGTGAGTTAGCAAGTGGTCATACATTCGATCTAGTTTATATTTTCAAGGTCAAAAAGGTCAAAGTATCAAGGTCATGTGACCACCTTGAAAATTCACAAAAAATCGTGATTTTGGATTTTTCAATTGTGACCTTGACCGTTGATGATTTTACATACCTTATGACATCTAGGTATGACGTCACAACATAAGGTCGTTGGATATTGCATGATTCATTATGTCAACGGTCAAGCTCACAAATTTTTAAAAATCCCAAATCACGTTTTTTGGGGAATTTTCAAAGTGCTCAAATAACCTTGATACTTTGACCTTGAAAATATAAACTATATGAATGTATGGCCACTTACTAACTCACCTAGAAAAAATAATCCATATACCTTATCTAGATCTTGAAAAATTACGTCATATTATCCAAAAAGTCAATTTTCTAGAAAAAAATTGACCTCTGACCTCAAAAACACAACATTTGCTTTAACATTTGTGGAAGAGATAGTTTGACAACAAATACATGTACAGTACAATTTTTACCCGTTCGGGTTTTTTTGCAATTGAGTGTACCACATATGCACCACACCAGCACTCATAGGCCCGAGAAATTTATTGACAATATTGTCGAAAAGGTAGTGTTTTCAGACAGGATTTAAACTTGATCAATGAGGGATCAGATCGTAGTTCGAGGCGAAGACTGTTCCACAGGGATGGAGCAGCAACCGAGAACGCGCGACCCTGGAGTGTGATACATGAATGGCGGGGTATGATGAGGGAGGGAGCACTGGAATAACGTGTGGTACGGGTTGTGGTGCGGGGAGTAATGATGTCACAAATGTATGCTGGGCTAGTGTTGGTGATATTGTACACACATTTGTGGGTCTGTAACAGTATTTTGTATTTGATTCTTTGAGTTACTGGTAGCCAATGAAGTTGTTTGAGGGCTGGGGTGATATGTTCCTGCCTCGGTGTATTAGTGAGCATTCGTGCTGCGGAATTTTGGAGTTTTTGCAAACGCTTTAATTCAAATTTGGGGATGCCGAAATATATGGTGTTGCAAAAATCTAGTTTGGAACTGATGAATGCATGAACTAAATTTTCTTGGTGCTGTTTGCTGATATGACGGGATAAACTCTTGATGTTTCTGAGATGGTAATATCCTGCTTTGCATACATTTGAGATATGTTGATGAAATGATAAATGTGTGTCCATCTGTACACCTAAGTCTCTAATGCATGATGTTGGATGAATGATGGATCCAGAAAGGTTGAGTGATATTGGTGGGATTGGATCCTTTCGATATTTCGACGTGAAAATGGTGAACTCGGTTTTGTCGGGATTAATTTTGAGTTTATTTGTGGACATCCAAGCGGCTGTGGAGTTGAAACAGTTTTGAAGTAGGTCAATTTTGGCGTGAAGGTCAGACTCGTCGTCGAGGTCTACAGGCACCCACAGCTGACAATCATCAGCATAAAAGTGACAGTTTACGTCAAATGTTGAAATGACGTCAGCTAGGGGTGCCATGTAGCACGTGAACAGCAGCGGTCCCAAGACGCTGCCTTGGGGTACACCGTGCTCAAGTGGATACACTCTAGACGAGTTCTGACCTACCTTAACAGTGAACGTTCGGTTACTCAAATAAGACTCTAGCCAGGACAATACTGTACCAGATATGTTGAAGTGATGTTTGAGGGTATGGAACAGTATGTTATGATCTATGGTATCAAATGCCGCTGAGATGTCCATCAAAACGACCAAGACTGATTTTTTCTTGTCGAGGTATGTCAAGACCGAATCAGAGAGATGCGTTATTGCAGATTCAACTGAATGGCCTGGACGATACGCCGATTGATATTTTGGATACAGATGATTAGACATTAGATGACGATGAATTTGCGATTGGGCCACACGCTCTAAGTTTTTTGAATGTAAGACCAGATTAGAAACTGGCCTAAGCAACTTTGCATTACTTGTGTCAGCATTCGGTTTTTTAGGGAGGGGTTTAATGATAGCTGACTTCATACCCTGTGGAACAGTACCGGTTGAGAGAGACATGTTGATGATGTCACATACAGCTGGTAAGATGATGTCAGAGTGGGCTATCTCTACCTGCTTCGGTAATGGGTCGATTTCACATGTTTTGGTGGGTTTAAGGACCCCTTTAAGATCATCAAGGGAGATTGGTTCAAAATTTGACAACGTGGGACAATCACGAACAGCAGGGGAGAGAACCTCGTCTGACACCACATCACCGCCATCAAGCTCAGTCCTGATGGTCTCAACTTTGTCAATTAAAAATTGCGCGTAATCATCAGGTAAAATTTTGATCGGGTCTGGTTTAGATTGAGCAGTCAGCTGTTTGAAGGTATTAAACAGGCTATGCTGCTGGTTGGTAGCACCCTCAATACGCTTTGAGTAATACTCCCTCTTAGCAGTATTGATAAGGGAAGCAGTGGTGTTCAACTGTGCTACATACGCCTGCTTATCAACATCACTGCCAGTCCGTCTCCACAATTTTTCGGTTTTACGGCGTTTTTTTCTAGATTCAATCACTTCTGATGTTACCCATGGTTGTGTATTGAGCCTAATTGTTTTTTCCTTAATCGGTGCATGTTCATCCAGGGTAGTGGTTAAGCATGATGTAAAAGTATTATAGAGAGTCTCAACTGAATCACAGTTTACATCTAACAGTCTGGATTTAAGGTCAGATTTGAATTTGGAATGATCGATGGCTTTAATGTTTCTGCATGAAATCTTGGCACGATTGGATTTTGGTTCGGGTGTGGCAAAAGGAATGTTAAAAGTTATAAAAGAGTGATCTGAGATCGTCGGAGGATCAACTTGTAAGTTAACAATGTCTGTGAAGTTGGTGACAACTACATCCAGTGTATTTCCTTTAGTTTGAGTTGGTTCATGAACAAATTGTGACATGTTAAACTGTTGTAAAAGATCGAGAAATTTTATCGTGTCTGGATCATTTAAATCGTTACAGTGAATGTTAACATCCCCAAGTAGTAGAATTTGTTTACAAGTGATTGTTCTAATGGATAGCAATGTTTCTAGCTCGTCAATGAAATTGAGCACTGATTTTTGTAGTCTGTATATACAAATAACGTGTACTGGATGATGATCGATGTATGTGGAGAATTCAAACAGTTCACATGATTTGGGTTGTGATAGCTCAGGATGGGGTGGAACAGGATGTATGGTCCAGTTGTCCCTATACACCAAACAAATACCACCTCCCCGCTGTCCGGTCTGGCGAGGGCCGTTCATAAATTTGTAGCTTGGCGGCAAAAGATTGTCTACAACGATACCGTTTCCGCTCTCAAGGAGCCATGTTTCAGTTATAACACACCAGTCCAGATGACGGTCGGAGATAATGTCACTAGCAGCAATGGATTTAACTCCATCCTTTCCCAGGGATTGGGCATTCCACAGCCCAATTTTACACTGTCCTCCGTCAACAACATTTACAGTTCGTTGAATAGGAATCTCAACATTGTAACAACAAGTTGAACGTTGCTTTGTGGTATAAATGTCTCTCTGAGTAATAAGTGTGGGAATATGATGGGTCGTAGAGGGATCACAAATATCTGGATATGGTAGGTCATTGTCATCTATAACAACACTCGGTGTACTGTCAGTCGTTAATGAATGCAAGTTCTTGTAGTTCACCCCAGACTGGGCCCAGTGTGAACGTTGATTGGTACCTGTTAATCTGGTAGGTATCGGCCTGATTTTGTTCCTACCACCACGACAGTAGCGGTACGGGCGGTAAGTGTCACAAAACAAGCACATTGTCAACAACAGTTGAAGTAAAAACATGTGTTCAGAGTTTTTGTTTGAAATTTTGCATGAAAATCGAGTTCACAAGTCCCAACTGTCCCAGAAACGATCTTCTTTCACTACTACTGTCTACTGGCTACCCGGAAGTAACCCGGAAGTAGCTGTCAAAAATGTAAACAAGATTTCAAAGTTCATAGTTCAGAGTTCAAACGAAGCAAGTTAAAAATTCAAAAAACAAAAGGAAGAATTCAGTGTTCAGGTATGCTTACTAGGTTTCAATATAGCTTAATAAAGTGTCTAGGCAACGCAAAAGTCAATACTCTATCAGAGCCTATCTAGAATGTTCAGAAAGCTATTTTTTGGATGCCACGAAATTACACAACTATTGCGAGTAATGTCTGTTTTTGGCTGATATCCGCTACAAATTAACTATTTATTTTACCACACTCTCAATTAACACTTATAGAACACATTTTTACAACATCACTACTAAAAATTTGTCTAAAATAGTTAAAAATTCGATTTATTGCACTGAAATAATTGACGCAGCCATTCGGCGCAATTTACAAACACAAAGGCTAGGTTACAATATCCTACTGGTGTAACAACAAAGGAATATCTTTATCATACCGCTACAGACTTATCAATTTTGGGTCTACGTTCCTGGGTTGTTCCATCATAATAACAAATATTATACGCAATCATAATTATTATATATGTGAACATAAATAATATTTCAACCCATAATAATTATTGTTTAGGTCATAGACTCATACACAATTAACAGAGAGACAAAGATAATACAACTGTGTAGTATGCAGGTGGATCGGGGTGTCATCTGGTCTACAATGGATCTTGCCTACCAGAGCTAGACGACAGATCTGGTACGCCTACCAGTAGATGATCTTGTCTACCAAAGGATAGATGATATACCTGGTCTACCGGAGGATATATGATATATCTGGTCTACCAGAGGAAAGATGAAAGATTTGGCCTGCCAGTGTATAAATATGGCCTACTTCCTACCAATGGATAGATAGATCTGGCCTAGCAATGGAGAGATCTGAGCTAGCAATGGATATGGTCTACCACTGCACTGGATAGATCTGGTATATAACATAACCTGCTTACAGTGGATCTGATCTACTATACCAATTGATCTGGTGCAGTAGGCTACATGCGCATCAGGCCTACCAGTACCCACATCTGACATAGGTACCAAGTTCCAACAGATCTGGCCTACCTACATCTGACATACCAAGTTCCAACAGATCTGGCCTACTCACATCTGACATAGGTACCAAGTTCCAACATGATCTGGCCTACTCACATCTGACATACCAAGTTCCAATGGATCTGGCCTACCCACATCTGACATACCAAGTTCCAACAGGATCTGGCCTACCCACATCTAACATACCAAGTTCCAACAGGATCTGGCCTACCCACATCTGACATACCAAGTTCCAACAGATCTGCCCTATCCACATCTGACATACCAAGTTCCAACAGGATCTGGCCTACCCACATCTGACATAGGTACCAAGTTCCAATGGATCAGGCCTAGCCACATCTGACATACCAAGTTCCAACAGATCTGCGATTCACGGATTGCGTGCCTCAGCTTGCTATTTATTGTAACTTTATACACATAATTACATTGTAAAATGATTACATAATGTGCTGTAAAATTATTTAGAGCCCAGACAGACATAAATGCCATTGTCACATCAGGACAACATCAGTAAATCATTTTCTGATCGATACAACTTTTCCAAAGTGACGTAGGCTACGATGTTCTAACATGGAATTGATATAAATTACGTCAAATAGAATATAATTTCTGGCAGTCGGCTCTCTTTAGAATATTTTTTCCTAGTCAGTTTAGCATGTCAAGTATTTGTGTCAGGTATTGCTGTATTTGGGTCAGGTTTTGTTGTATTTGTGTCACGTATTGTCATATTTGTATTGCTGTATTTGCGTCAAGTATTGCTGTATTTGTGTCCAGTATTGCTGTATTTGTGACAAGTATTGCTGTATTTCGGTCAGGTTTTGCTGTATTTCTGTCATGTAGTGCTGTATTTGTGTCAAGAATTGCTGTATTTGTGTCAAGAATTGCTGTATTTGTGTCGAGTAGTGTTGTATTTGTGTCAAGTATTGCTGTATTTGTATCAAGTATTGCTGTATTTGTGTCAGGTATTGCTGTATTTCTGTCAAGTATTGCTGTATTTGTGTCAAGTATTGCTGTATTTGTGACACATATTGCTGTATTTGTATCAAGTATTGCTGCATTAGTATCAAGTATTGGTGTATTTGTGTCAAGTATTGCTGTATGTGTGTCAAGTATTGCTGTATTTGTGTCAAGTATTGCTGTATTTGTGTCAAGTATTGCTGTATTTGTGTCAAGTATTGCTGTATTTCTGTCAGGTATTGATGTGTCAGGTATTGCTGTATATGTGTCAGGTATTGCTGTATTTATGTCAAGTATTGTTGTATGTGTGTCAAGTATTGCTGTGTTTGTGTCAAGTATTGGACTATTGGTGCATTTGTGACAGGTATTGCAGCTGCTGTATTTGACTATTTGTGTTAAGTATTGATGTATTTGTGTCGAGTATTGCCGTATCTATGCCAAGTATTGCCGTTTTGCGTCAGTACTAAAGAATGTACCCATGAGTCAGAAGACAGAAACTGATTGTGCCGCCATTTTGTCTTGTCATAAAACAGTTTAGTGTTCCATTGGGACAGAATGAGTGTTCCATTGGGGGAGTGATTTATCAGTTATCAGTAATTGGTTGGGGGGATAAAATTGTCACCCCTGGAGTATGGAATCTTCTGCTAGAGACGTGAATACGCCTTATTAATCTTTGAGAAGTTTACAGAAATTTTCGATATGACATGTGATTCGCGAATTTACAGTGCTGAATAGTTGATATGACATTTAAATGGGGTTAAAGTGTACGTGTGTAACGTGTTTCAAAAAGAGACTACATGCAATACACGTTATGAGAGATTATTTACGAGAAACACTTGTCAATATGATTTTACATAGTAAAGGTATCTAATGAAAATCATGATTTCACGTACAAATTAAGCAATTACGAATGTCATGCCTTTTCAACATGAAATCATTTTTACCACCAAATCCACTCGATATGAAAATAGGTTCAGAACTTCAGAGTATGGAATAAGTTTACTGTAAATCATACCCCACTCCATCAACGTTATTGTCGAGAATAACATATTGCATAATAATTTGTAAACAATGTAGTGTCAAATTGATATCTAAAGTAAATCAAATAATACCAGCCCACCCAAAATTGAAATGATAAACATCATAAACTGACAGTCAATAATAAATATTAGAGCACCCATATTGAACTGGTCGATTACTGATTAGTTGACCTTGACCTCATAGTTGACCTCTGACCTTAATTGCTTGACCCCACTGACTTATTTATCTCATTAATAATTTGCTGTTTTTTAAATTAGGAGACGTTTACAGTATTTTAAGAGGATGATAATAGATAGAACTGCATCATCAGCAAACAAACATACTGGTAGAATGCGTATGTAGGTACAGTAGTCGCTGGTAAAACAGCAAAGTTAGGTCACGTTAACCGTAGGAAATCACCAGAATAACTGGCTTCCACAATATTATTACATAATTGTTAACGAACAATAACGGTTATGAATCGACCATTTTATACTACTCACTTAATGAAAAGTTATCCTTAATTAAGTTTGAGTAGTATACATTGATGATGATGAAGTGTATGACGCAACCCGATTTCAGGAGATACCATCTGGTAGGTTCTGTAGCCATGAGCAAGTGTCCGCCAAGGGCAGCGAGGCCGTCACTTCCATTTGGGGAACCAAAGACTGGGCAGATGAGGATGTGGTCGGCCGTTTGTTCGGGGTAGCAACCGTAGCATACATTGATTAGCTAATTATATATCGAGTGGTTTTATACGGGGGAACTATCTCTGGTTTAACATCAAATTGAATGTATCGGTTGAAATAGGTACTGACTGTCAATGATATAGCCTAACCCAAGATTTCGTCAGGATCGATGCAATACCACGTACCTCGTCCCGGTGACGTCCGCCATCTTGATTTTTTTTCATAAAGACAATTTTACTAAACCACGTACAAACCACGTACCTCCAGCACGAACCACGTAACTCCACATTTTACTGGTACGTGGTTTGTTCACATATATTTTAGAACTACGTCACGAAAGCTAGTTTAAGGGACGTGGTTTTTCAACAAAATAATGCAAAATTTTACAAGTGAAACTGAAACAAGAAGTTGGTTTCCTGTTTTTGGGCACTTCTAATTGGTCTAGAAGTCTTAGGTACGATATTGATGCAGACGAATTCCCTGTGGGAGTCCAGCCTCTCCCATCTATAGGTCAGTTGGTACTCGATAATTACATGCCATAGTCGATACTAATATATTCCTCCATCGTGCAAACCCAACTTAACGCCTCAGTGAACGCAGCTTCCATGATTATTACGCAACCCATACATCACATACACAATTCCACTACTTTTAATAATCAGTAAGATTTATATACCAAAACACTTCAGTTAGCACGTAAGAACGACATAACACGTACTCAGTATTACTGTATTTATACAATTATGCTACTCAGAACCACAATTTATGCTTCACGTATTAGAAAATCGTTAGTATAGCGTAAAAAAATACGCTTATGAAAAAAATCCTGATAGAAAACCCAGCGGTGTTTGAACTCTTGTCTAATCGATAATTATTAGCTTCGTAATATCGCTCCGCTCCCGCTTTGATTCCATCTGGATTGTACAAAAAATCACATTCGCTCTGATAAATGAGATATTATATAATGACTTTAGGATCTGAGAAATTCCTTACTACAAATGATAGAAATTGTTTATATAAAAATATTACCGCTTTTATTTTTTTACGTTTGGATTAATTTTGCATATTGTTTTATGTTACAAAGCCTATAATAATAGTTTTATTATCTCTAGGTATTATCTATGGTGATAAACAAGTAAGTAAAAGAGCGTGTGTAAGTAAAAGTAAAACATTTGAACACAAAAGGTTTTAAATGAATTTTCAGGAATCGGATAATAAAGACTATGCTAAATAAATTAACATGAAAAAGTCAGGAAAATAAAGTCACAGGAAAAAGTCAGGAAGATAAACGCGTATATTTTATTAGCAACATACAGTGCTGATCAAACGGCCATTTCATGCCGCGCCGATTGGAATTAGATTTGTAAACAATGACAAAAAATCCACAGGCGTTTATATCGAATAATCTGTTCATGTAGTCAATTATTAAAAATGGATGTTTTATGCCGTGGCAATTAGAATTTACATTCCCAAAATGCATTGTGGTCAAGGGCGACAAACGTCCATTTGAGCTGGATGTCGTGAGTCGATATTAAATCTACTGGGTATTCTAATCGCTTTTGAAACTCACATAAGTTAAGGAATACAACAGCATGCTGCTACCCATGTATGTTTCTAATAAGTTAGGATGTCATTGATACTGATAAACACAGATAAGCAAGAAAATCCCATTAGAACAGGTATTTTACAGTAATTTAGTGCAATATCTGTGTTATTTTATGCAATGCTGCTAGTGGCCATATTTGTTTAAGGGAAGT
>WNLI01036675.1:0-18155 GCA_025802215.1 Wirenia argentea
CAAATGGACTGTATGAAACAGACTATTTGCAAATAGACTGAAAATTTCAGTATATTTGCAAATAGTCTGGTTTTGCAGATAGACTGTAACATTATACATAACGTAGGTACAGTATAGGCTAGTTTGTATTTGACTCCTGTTTGTACTGAAGTGGGTCGAATCCGGTCGATGTATCGTTGGAACTACAACTGGCATGCTTCGGAGTTGAGTTGATCGATGTCTGTTTGGTTTATTGGTTGTCATTATTATTCTGGATTCATGTATGATTGCCATTTTGGTTACTGGCTTACTAGTTACTGTCTGTTTCAGAAGGCGGTCATAACACCGTGGTGTCTACTGCTACAGTCATCGGTCTCAGTGTCTGCTTCTGTGTCATGGTTGTGGTCGTCATCGGTATAATCTGCATCCGAAAACGGCAATTGTGAGTATATAGTATAGCCTACTGTATACACACTGTAACTATTATTAACTAAATTTATTAATATTATTATGAACTAACTTTCAAGTCACATACGGCACCGTGAACATCATTCTACTGATTGGTGAAGGTGACCGTAATCCATCAACGCGAGAAGGAACAATACTATTGAAAATCAATCTACACGGGTACCAAAATGTCCAGAAATAGCATATCGGAAATGTGTGTTAGCTACACTACACATGCACCAAATAACTATGCAGGGCTTTCCCACAGAATGCAATCGCACAAGTATGAGAAGTAGTGTCGACATGTCACACACACTTTTGATGGGTGTACCCCTTATCTTCATTACCTGAAGGGGAAAGGCGAGAATAGCTGTCGGTTAAAACGTTGGACTACCATTCATTTGGTACCCATTGATTCGAATCTCGAACTGTGCGATCGGTGTTTTATCTGAAAATTGTTCTGAGTGATTTCTCGGTTTTCCGTGGATGGAGCCTCAGTTTACCAAGCCTGTAAAATTGATACTGATCGTATATATTCATCTTCAAGGGTGGATGTATGGTTGCGGTTTACTTTACCTCCGTACGCATGTGCATGTTTCCCTCTTATAGTATCTTTCTGTGGTTATCACGGTGTTGATTTTGCCAAGAGTTTTCCGTGGATACATATTGGTCATGAAGTAGGCCAATACATATAAACAAGAGACAAACAATAGTATAATGTCTCATCACGTATCCTTATTCATTGCAAGCATCACTGATTTTGACTATTCTCCTGTTCCGATGTGATCCACGCGTACAGTATACTGTAATTATATATGTATAGGCTACTCTGGATCCTCTGGCGTTTATGATAAACTGAGGCGTAGCCTATTATGGGTTTTCAGTCTTCGGGACCACCACACCAATGTTCTTTCCCAATTGCTCCCTATACAATGTTCAGTCCAGTTTTTCGTCGTTTTTTGTTGGAGTTATTTTGAGGCATGGTGAATCGCAGTTTTACCCACTTGTTTGGTCCCATGCCACTCACCCCTGGTGTAAGTTAGCCTACCAGTGTGACACGTTTAATATCACGGTGTTAGTAAGTCATGGCTATGATAATTAATCATAAATAATTCACTGAAGAAAAATTAGAGCCTCTGACGGATCCGAACCCACAACCTTCTGTATACCGGACATAAATCAGGTTGTTTCAGTGAATTTGGTTCGTTTTTTCACAGCTTTTTTTGCCAGCAATGAAAAATTAAAGATAATCTTCACATATAGACTAAGCTCTACTTTGTAAGCATAAAGTCTTGGGTTCGAATCCCGACCCCGGTCTGCATAAAGTTTGCCACCACACCAATGTTCTTTCCAAAATTGCTCATTTTCAGTCCAGTTTTTCGTCGTTTTTTGGTGGAGTTATTTTGAGGCATGGTGAATCGCAAGTTGTGAAATTTAATATAATAGTACCATGCTGGTGTGTACCTTAATTTCAGATTGAAGAGAGCAATTGTAAAGAACATTCCCATCAACTTCAAGCGGCAGAAGTCAGAGGCGTTGGACAGGGCACCTCTGACGTCACCAGAATCCGAGCCGGCCCTCACCAGGAACTCCATGTATCTCGATGACGACATTATCACGTGAGTTGGCTTAAAATAATAGTAGTACAGTATCAATTTGAAATTACCCCAGATTACTCCACTATAGTTCATTGGTTAAATTGAACATCTACGCTAGGGATTGGGTAGCTCTAGTAGCAATTCTTCTGGTTTCTCCACGCTGTATTCGAATCATGGAAGAGAGAAAATATTGCCCACGTCCGGTGGTTTTCCCCCGATACTCCAGTTTCTCCACCTACTAACTTTCTGCGACTTTATACTAACTGTCCATAGCTTCATTGTGTCGTGGCCTCTTGTCTTCCGTAGTTTCTGTTGATGTCATATTAGTTGGGTTGTATCAGAAATGGCTATATATGGAGTTGTTCGAATTAGGTGACAGTGCAGTGCTCGTTGGCTCGCAATGCAACTATATAGTAGCTCAGATCGATTGCTGGTAACGCAGAGTATGGCGGGGTTGTACCCGCGTCTGTCCGAACATTGAGGTTTTCATACATGTGTTCTGGAATCCACATTATGCAGCGATGCACACGTACATACGTTTTACCTCTGCATGCTTGCGTAGGTAGTTGCAACGCTAGCCTATACAGTACGTGGGTAGGCTATATCATTCTGAAGACATCGTAGAAATTACATTTTGACTAAGGTTGCTTTCAACTGGAATATGGAAGATGGTAAACTCCTTCCAACGCCCGATGGTTTGTTTCAGATCTTGAATTCTTGTTTCCCAGTTACGAACATCCAGCTACAATAATTACGTCATGCTATACATAAACGTTGATCAATTTTCTCACCGATGATCGTAGTCATACTTATTATCAGTTCTCACTAAAATAAAATAAAAACATAGCCTAATGGTATATCATATTTTCCCATAACAGACGTCCCTTGAAGTCAGCGTTGCTCACCCAGAATCATCAATCAAGTCCATCGAGGGACGACGCGGACGATAATTCGACCGACATTCGCAGATTCAGTATGACCAGTGACGTCACAGATCTGGAGTTACGCGATAAAATACGCGGAATGTCGCAAATGTCTCTGGATGAAACCCAATCAACTCACTCAAACCAAGACATTGATTGGGATGGATTTTTCAGTGATGAAATTTACAAGAAAACCGATTTTTGTGATTCTGTTACAAAACAAGCAAATGCTGAGTTGTCCCCTGGGCATGATTCTGGACTGGATGTGGGAGGATTGGAGGAATATTACGTGGATGATGAATTTGATTTTGAGTGGTCTAATCCCACCATTAGGTGATATTGGTAGGCTATAATTTTATAGTGTTCACCGTTCATGCATCCATGTTCTCTGTTCACAGTCAAACATTATTCATTACGCTTTTGATACGATGTCCGTGCCTATCATTCATGGCAATTCATTTCATATAACCCACTCTACTAAGTGGAACTCCATGTTTTACACATCCGAGAAAACGTTATATACATATCAATGTGACGATAGTAGTTAATGTGGTAATGTGTGTTAGTGTTGTAGTATTTTTAGTACTTGGCAGATATACTCAAATTGGCTGATATTTTATTTTCAACCATTAACCATCATGAATTGCGAATTTTAGTATCACAGTGTTAACTTCAAACACGACCAATGTTCAATAAATTTAATAACCTTACTATGCTCTATCTACAGTAATTTGATTCATCGATTTTATTTTGTAGTGCTGTCTATATAGCCTACCTACGTATCATACCATTATGGGTGAATTGGTGTTGTTTGCTTATTGGACAAACACTACACAGAAGACCAAAACAGACATGTGCGAGGTCCACCCTAAAACCAAGCAAACACCATGAAGTCTCAATCAACAAAGCCCCCATTGTACACCTCGCAGGGATTCCCTATAGGCTTTTCGATGCTTTCCCTTATCGGGGCACATGCTTTCCCTTACATGCTTTCCCTTATCCTTGACGGCACATTACGTTTGAAACTTTGTACAAAAAGTTCATATCCAAATTTTCAGAAAAAAAGAAGAACAAATACAAGATGATAACTGCTCATTCATCGGGAAAATACAGTACAGTCAGTCATACATAACATAGGCCCTACAGTAACTTCTTATTATATATGAATACAGAAGGCAAAAACATATATTGATATTGCATACATAGTATATTTAAAACTATAACACTGACATACCATAAAACACTGTATAATGAAAGACATTGTATAGGCTACGCCTATTTCCAACAAGAAAACAAAAAAAAGTATATATGACGCTATGATGTATAGAAGTAGGCTAATACTGTAATTTCTTGAACAAGTTCATTGCGTTTTATTTTTGACCAAAAAACTACGCTGTCAGAAGCTTTTCTCAGTCTCGCGATAACAAAATTGAACGTTTTCCCGCCAAATATATTACACGGGCGTGATGTCATCGTATACACACGTGAGTGAATTTGTCGAAGTGTTTAGCGCAATATATCCTGCATGAATGATAATATTATGTAATCCGTTTGCGCCACGAACATATTAACGACTACATCATTTCCTATTTGCCAATCATACAGAACCAGAATTCACAGATCTACTGCTATTTCAATTCGGCATATTATATAGCTTAAAATAGGTATATATACGTTGAAAGATATAGTCTTTGTTTTCAAAACTATACGAGTCACGAGACATTATAAATAGCACCATAGTAAAGAAACCGAAACGTCCAGATCGTACTGTATAATATAAGCTATACAAGTAAGCCCTACACGTTGTCCTATACTGAATAATCGTTAGAAACCACTATTTTGCAAGACAAGACCGAATGTTATGCTATATTAGTATCAAGACTTCCAGCAGTGTCTGTCGTACTCTCCTTGTCGACGCCATTTTGTTTTTCTAGCCGCCATATTGCCAACGCCTCTTCGTTGTCGAATATGTTGACATGAAAGGGACTGTTCGGTACATGTTCGCTGCTCCAACGTACGTTGATTGTGTAGTGCCCGGCCTCGGTTGGGGAGTAACCACAGATAATCGAACGGTCTTTACCCGAACATTGCTGCATCTGCACTTTGAAACCACCTGAAGTACACAGTATTATTTTACTTATAGTTGCGATTGGAAAATGGATAAGAGTGGTTTATCCATATGGTAAGCCCATTTGTAGATTTATACAGGAATGTTCAGCTATAGTAGAAGCCGGAATGGGTTCAAAGTTGGATTTACTCATGCTGGAGACATTGTTGTCAGCCCTAGGAGAGGATAGGCCCCACATGATAATCATATACAAGTATTTTACTGACTGTCGACATGTTAGGCTAAGAATGGACAATTCATATAAAAAACAATCGTTCAGAAAAGAGACATGTGCACCGAAGAAGATAATTAGCGATAGTGTAATATAGTGCTCACTTGACATGATTAAGACTACGATCAGACTGTTGTCTGCAAGCATAAAAGGTAGACGTACAGTATACACGAGGATTTGGAACATTCACCCTGGACTGTATTGTAAAAATTTAGAAGTGTAAAATATCATCCATAAACAATCACACACCTTTTGGTCCGCGCACCTTTACCGACAACTGTCCCGCTCCAGCACCGGAAGTCTCTACCCGGATCTCGCTGTTGAACGTGTCAAGGACGCCGTCTTCGATCCCAGAACCGGACACGCGGACACAGGATGGGGTTGGTGGCTCGAACACTCGCAGTGTGAATGGGCTTCCTGTGGGTTGGCCATAGATTAGCTTATATCATCGTATGTGCTTATAAGACCATTCTGGCAGTGGCGATGCCGAAGATGATGATCTTCGCACAAAATATGTTCGTAAATGTTATATATAATGAAGGTCTGTAATAGACAAGTATGGTTATGTATGAAGGTCTGTAGCCTAATACAAGTAGGCCTAGACAATGTAAATCAAAGTTGCAGAAAGATCAACCATCAGTCACGTAAACTAATCAACCATGTCTGTTTTCGATGCACGTCGAACGTTTAACTATTTCGTATACGGATTACGGGTGTAAGGGAGATTATTATGTGGTAGTATAATATCAAACTACAAAAGGCACAGTGCACAACAGATCACAAGTCTAGAAGAGAAATAGACAATTTACTGTTACTTTGGTGGTGCGAAAATGTCGTGTACATTGAAGAAACCCTAACCACCAACAACGCTCATCCGCAGTCTTTACTAGGACTCAGTTTATCACATATATACTGTAGGCGCCATAGCGGGTTGATCCAACCAGATCAATCATGTTCTCTCACAGAGATGGACAACCAAAGAATAATTAACATAATAGTACCTGGGACTGGGATTGAGTCAAATCTGATTGCGAGGTGGTGTAACCCGGTCTCGACAGGAAACAACCGTAAGGTGTAGGTGCGGTCAGTGTGGTCGGTTAGACGGCCTGGGATTTTGTGGCTTGATCCATCACATTCCGCCTCGATTTCTCCTGTATTCAATAATATTTATGCTAAATATGAACAATGTTGGAGAATATAATGCTTATATTTTATACCATGCATGTGGTATGCACACACGTCCGTATAATTTGATCTAGTTGATGGAAATAGCAGTCATAGTATGTTCCGGTTTTGTGTATGCAACAGTCCGCGCGTTCAAGAAGTATACGTTATCTGAGCACGTAAAAGCGCAGGGCACATGTGCATTTATCGCTATAAAGAGGGTTCCGTGGTTGGGCAAAATTAAATATTCCAAATAACCGCGCTGAGATGGTGAAAGGGGAGGATGCGCAAACATCGATGCACCGAAATTCTCTCTACGGGGCCGGGTAGAGCTGCATGAGTACAAGCATGGTACTCTTGAAAAAGAAAGTGTATATGGGGAAGACTATCCTGTTTTGTATAGGAAAGCGGTTCGGGTGATGTTGTAATGGGTCATAAAATGTATGTTATAGCGGTATATGGCAATAGAGCTAGAGTAGGCTACGGCTAACGTTTCTTTTTTATCTAGCTGCACAAATGTCATTGTCTAACCTGGCCCAGCTCCACGAGCATTTATCTCCACCAGCGTCTCCTTTCCCGCCACGCCCACCTTCAGTCCCTCCCCACTAACTCGCACTTTTGTACTGTCACCTCCAGGTTCGACCTTCACAGTAAATGGACACCCAGGCACTGGTTTGTTGCTCCATCGCACGTCCAGTAAGTAACTTCCTGGAGTAAAATGTGGCAGAGTTATGTCTGACCACTTAGTCTATAGTCAAGTAAAACGCAAGACAATTAAGATTGTCCAATAAAACCATAGTTGTATATTTTGGGAGATTCTTCTATGGCTAGGGTTTTATTGGAAATTTACAGCAATGTAAATTTGCAAGAATGATAGTTAGATATGTTTTCCGAAACACGCTGGCTCCCTGTTCTTAAAATGTATATACTGTACCAGAAATTGCGGAAAATATCTCAGTGTGCATACAGTTTGTGTTCACACATTCAGAAAGAAAACCACGGCTCCTAATGTTGGTTTATTTGGTACACAATCGAAGTGATTTACCCGCATGCCTATTGCCTAGGTTAGCTAGGCCTATTTTATAATACGTATATAATATGTAATCTAACCTATAACAGGTGCGGTGTATGTGCAGAGGTATCGGTTACATTTCCTCTTCGTGATCGTCACGGGTGTCTTGGTCTTGCCACATTTCATCTCAACTGTCAGCTTTCCTGTCCATAACAATATTGTAAGCGTAATACATCGCCAATTCAAAGTGATTGACTGTTGATCACTTATTCCCGCAGCATAATGCCATGGCCTGAAACTGAAAGCATCAAGGGACTCATGACAGATCACTAGCCATTGATGAGGTGGTCATCGTTAGTTTGTAGGCTACAGTACACTGTTGAATCTTGATATATGGTGTACCGTGATGCGTGATGGAGTGGTAGGGTTGTGGATACGCTGGTGATGTCATCTGGGGCTGATGTGTGTGGCGCCATATATACATTATGGTGCTGGTCCTGATACACGCTGTGCTGTGAGTAAGTTGGTGTGTCCAGCCTATTATTGGCGTACTCTTTGCTGATGTTTGTGTGCGGTTTATTCCTGACGAGTGAGGAATTCAGTTTGATGTGCCTCAGTTACAGAAATTATATTGAATTCCCTATACTAGTACTAATAACGTTGGAACGTACCATTGCCAGAGTTCTGTCCATCCACAAGGAAGTGTGCAGGTGTGCCTTCCTGCGCTACGAGAATTCCCGAGCCCCGCACCTTTACCGTATCTGCGCTGATGCCAGCTATGGGAGGGCCGGGGCAGTAGGCGAGGATTGGAGAGGTGCGGATTGGTACCGAGTCCCAGTAGGTGTGAATGTAGTGGTCTCCTGCAACAGTATTATACATTAGGCATATTGAGTAAATGAACTCATAACGATGGTCTTGATCCGCTGCAATTCGGCCACAATAATAGATTCATCAGATGAGCGAGACTACGATGAGGAAAACATATATTTATAGAAATAAATTATAATATTTTGTAAATACCGGTAACCCCCATGTATAGCGAATAAAATTAATCCTACTGTGAGAAATAAATTTAACATTGATTCGGGTGTTACACAGGGAGAGTCGTTTTCGGCATTATTATGTATCGGGTACCCTATATCAATGATATAACAGGTACAGTATGCTACACGGGACTATCGATCCTATTATGGAGACCGCGATGCTATCCATATTCTACGCTGATGTTGACGTCCTAAGCATAGGCCTACCTTTTTGTTTTGGTGTGAATGAGATCTGTAAGTTTGTCTTCCCCGTCTTCTGGATTCCTGGGACAAGTCGACCGGTTGGTGACAGGACCTCGGTTGTCATTCCGCCTGGTCAAACATATTACTGTAGGTACTATCACGAATACTGAGAGAAGGGGATGGGGAACATTGAGGGACGGATCACAGACTTGCTTGGTTCTATGAGATTCACCATCTCTGGATTTGGGCTGATCCTTGTAGTTTTTAGCCTTTGCGGCTTGTTCTCCTACCGCAATGCTCTCCCATAATGTTTGCCCTGGACACCAGTTTTCAATCTTTTGGCTGGCATGTTGCTGTAGTTCGCTGTACCACATAATTGACCACTTTAAAGAATTTTCTAAGTCAATGCATTCAGGCAGGTGAACCACACAGTGGAATGTCACCATTACCATACATAATGTGATGTTTATGGTGACATTTATACAATTTGGAATTCTTCGATTGGAATCAAGTTTAATTAGGCTACATTAAAGGTATACTCTAGGCAAATAGTATCTTTTGATGGATGATAGGGATGTTATTGAAGGTCAAATTAAGCCTACATGCTAACACAGTATTTTAACCCTAGTATGTAGGTGAACTAACTCTGGTTAAGGAGATCATCTCTCGCTAAGATGCTCTAAGCTCTTCTTAACGGGAGATGCTCTCCTTAACCAGAGGTAGTCTAACTACATACTAGGGGTAGGGTTAAGATACTGTCTTAGCATGTAGGCTAGGCTTAATTTGACCTTCAATACCATACATATCATCCCTCAGATACTATTTGCCTAGAGTATATCTTTAACAACAATATTAATTTTTATAAAATAGTAATTTCGTACCGTTGAGTCCGCCAGTGTCGTAGTGGAATGTGTTCACAGTGTTATACTCCAAGAGCACTTTGTCGTCTTCGTCTTTCCATTTGCTGATGTCATCAAGTAGGCTGACTCTCGCCACGTCAACAATGTTTGCCATAAATGGACTACCTGGAATAATTCATTTATCAAGAATGTTACGCAACGAACGTTCACATCCGTGTGTACATCCGTTAACATAATAAACACTGGTCATAGCCTGTTCGAAATCGAGATGTCGTATAGTTGAAGGGAAATTCACATGTGCATGTGTGTACACTGTTAGACATTTTTCGTTGAGTAAATTAGCATAGGTCGATTTTTTCTTGGAAAGTTCTTTGCCACTTGACCATGAACGGTATAAATGACATCGATGTGAGAACGCGCTTTAGTCTACCAGTAGCATCGCAGCAATTAGCAAATTACTATACGTTTCTGAACATTCTTGACATGGAAATCACTTGGACTTGTTTCTTGGACCTAACAGGGCAGACATAAACCTTATGGAAAACTCTGTCTAACACCCTTGAGAGAGTTTGGTGTTATAATATCGATAGACGGGAAGTTTTTTCCTGAATTACCATTTGACCTTTAGCCTACTTACGGGACTGAATTTAAGGGGATTGACCAATAAACCAAGTACTGTATTATATATTGTGCTGCATGGCACTTACCTATCACATGACCGTAGTCAGTCCGGATGTGTATGTAGTGGAGACCGGGCGTATATGGTGTGTATGTGACTACAATGGCACCTACTGACGTCACGCGTTCTTTATGCATCACGGACCCCAACTTGTCTGAAGGGGGAATGTTACGAATAACTTTATATTTCTATATATTTGCTAATTATTTATATTGCAGGCCGATACATAAACCAATATAAAAGTTGATGTGGGTGTGTGGGCGGGGAGATGGTGCGCGTGTGGGTATGTGCGTGCGTGCGCATGCCGGGGTGTGTCTGTGAGGAAGGGGAATTCAAGTTATATGCTACTGTAGATACTTTACAAGGAATGTAATGTATATGTATTATTCCTATTGTCATTCCATTTTAAGAGCAAGTAGGTTGATAAAATGTCATATATACAACTTGTAACTATATATGGAGAGAACGATCAAGTGAATACAAGATAATGTATCATCGCCATGTTTATCTTAAAGTAAGAATATAAATTATTCTCAATTTTGTCCCCATAAATCTACTGTATTTGATCTTTTTTGATTGATGATGTTGATTGACATCCCAATACGAGTCGAATAGTGACGAACATGGATAATTGCTGGAGGGCCATACTATATGAACGTAGATCATGCATACGGTACGTATTATTATTTATCACTATGTGTGTTAGTGACATCCCAAAATGATGACATCGTCGCAATCCACATACTTATTGGTTATAATAATTAGTCGACCTCAGTTGCAACCCCCAATGATCACCATACAGCCGTTTCCCGTGCAATTGCTGAAACTACTCACTCCAAATGAGGATGGAGATATCCGATGGTATATCCCTGGCGTTACACAGAGTGATCCATTGCTCGTCACCGGTTGCCCCCTTACGGTGACCTTGGCCTTTGATCACCACCACCTCTTGACGTGCTGCAGAACATATTTAGTCTTCATAATAACACGAACAATGCAATCAAACCACGATGAATGAGAATTTGCCAACATAGTATGTAGCTACTATGTGAGTTAGATTACTGTATATTACACAAAGTCATGTTGGTATGGCTTTCTGTTTGTTTCAACGTATATCAATTGATAACAACTTGATACTTTATACAATAATATTATTACAATTATGCAATCGTTTGATCGTCTGATTATTTATGCAATACTGCATAATTCTATTTTGTATTAATCTATAATCTACAAAAGTACGGATATCGCATATTATTAAAAATGGAAACGCAATAGATAAGAAGGAAAATGCAAAATGTCGTCTAACAAGTTTCACTTTTTCTCAAATTCGTCTACGAATCTCAGTAAATACTGTACCTGATAGTATAATGACTAGTACGAGTATATGGGATAAATTAGACTTTTTGTCATTTGTGGAATGATATATATAGTAGGCCTAAAATAAAAGACGTACGTCGATGATGTCGACTGCTCTGTTGGTGTTGGTGCTGAGGCTGAGGCATCTGCGACGTCTGCGTCTGTGGCGATGGTGGAGGGCGGGGCTGGCGGATCAGAATGTACACAGGAGAACCTTTCACCTCCACACCAGCGTCAGTTACTCGTACCTGTATGAGAGACACATTTATAAATCATGCCTCTAACTCTGTGGTCGTACCCTGCACTGGAAAGGATATAATTACAGTGTTTATCTTGAAATGAGTCGCATTTACACATGTCACACTAAGATGACTTTGTGCTCGTATTCTCTTGAGGAATAAAATACTCTGCTATTATCACTGAAACGTATACTGTATGTTGCATACAATTCAGGGCATAATATGAATCAGGACATACGATTCATGATATTATCATGATTCTACATCGCACCGCTTCCATCACAATATTGGTATTTTTTCACAACGTTTTACAATACAGGTCACTGTGCAATACAGTATTCATCATTATTATGTATGAATATATCATGTAAAACTAATGTAGGATAGTAAATTTGAATGTGATTTCAGTATAATTATGATCCCATTCTTGAATACTGCATGTCTAAAGTGCGAAGCAAGTTGATCAACAATAGGCTATAGGACCAATATATTTAAATCCCTACCTGAGGAATTTACAGATGACAGTTCTATTTCAAAACATTGATCATCCATCTATGAATGCATTCATGGTGTAAATTATCATAGCCTAACTAAGAAGTTAAGAACCAGGTACAGGTGATACTGCGCATGTGTATATGCCATACCGTATGAGTTCCAGCAGCTGTTGGTATGAACGACACCTCCATGTAATTCTTCTCCCACGTAATGTCCAGATTGTGCCGTGTGTCCGACTCTCCCCGAATATCCACCTTGAAGTCGTGGTAACGCTCTGGTGCAATCCGACCCATGCAACGGAATGAGTACTGAAACCACAAGCATCATTCGGAGTGGTATTCCATTTGACGGTAGTGTGACGATGACGCTGTTAACAATGATGATCACTGATATCTATAAATTCTATATCGTATTTTAACATCATATACCACATTGCAACCATTGTAATCAACTTCGTGATTGTAACACTCACAGTACAATATGGCAGTAGCCTATATGGTTGAGTCATGTTACATGTACAGTATGTACCAAATAAGTGACATTTCTTTTTACACAATGTCATGTTTCACAGGTACTGGTAGGCTACTGATAGGCCCTAGCAGCTAAAGAAATCAGTCATTTCGGTGATAACATGGCCCTTACAACATAGTGCGTTTCCAACTCATATTCCCATGACAAGACCCATCGGCAGCTGTGTGAACTGAGGTTACTGTTATACTGCATTCCTTACACACTGTAGTGTACATGATCATGGATATACACTGGTCGGGAAAATACTACGTGGCAACACACCAATGATTCTATAGTGTATACGGTAACGGTATACACAAAAACGAAACCCATATAGCATGTGGACATACGTATCAGCTACACGTATACATTTCTATGACCAAAATATAATAACTGCACGTACCTTCAGCCCAACTTTGCCATACTGCGGAATATTCACCAAACTTAAAAAGTCATGTGACACGTCAGCATCCAAAAACAATTCTTCTTCCGGTGTGACGTCATGCATCACGTGATGGCGTGTAAATCCTATCGAATTTGTGTCAAAATTGTCCGTCAATGTTCCTTGACCTCCGTTTTGCGTAACATTTGTGGGACCAGATTGATTATAGCCAACGCTGTTTTGAGAAGTATTTGAGGGGGAAAATGACGACAAACTTAGAGAGTTGTTGTTATTATTAACATTTTGATTGTCATTTTGATTATGGCTAGGCGTGCTGGCGTTATACGGTTGTATTTGATGTACGTATTGCTGCTTTAAGTTGTGGAGAATAGTTGGGGTTCCAGTTTGGTCGTTCTGGTATGTTGTTTGGTCGTCAGGGAAATGGGTATTCAATGTAGGCTGCTGTTGAAGCGTTGGGATTTCACCTCCGCTCGGAAAAGTATTTTTGTGGTCGTAAACGTGTCCATGCCCCGTTTGATCATACGTATTTCCCGTTTGATTGAATTCATACCCAGTCCCAGTTCCATTATTGTATACATATCCATTTCCGTTGTATGGAGAACTGTTACTGCTTGCTTCTTGGTTGGGGATGTTAGGGACATATGGATGGCCATTGCTAGTGTGTTTGATGTACGGGGTGTTCTGTTCTGTTATTGTGGTTTGTCTACCGTTTTGAGTGTAGGTTAGTCCATCATTTTGAAAGTAGTTCTGCCCACTGTTGTGGGTATAGTGGTGGGCATTGTTGTGATTATAGTTTTGTCCATTTTGAGTATAATTTTGTCCGCTGTTTTGTATGTAATTTGGTCCACCGTTAGGTCCACTGTTTGGGGCAGCGTTTACTCCAGCATTCTGTCCACTGTTATGCATGTAATTTAGTCCGACATGTTGTTCACCGTTGTGGGTGTGGGCTTCATAACGGTCACGACTCTGGTCAGAATCAGAATATGATTGGTTGGCTAAGTTGACCCCGTTTTGCTGTCCCGTGTTTATGATTGGTTGGTAGTTTTGGGTGATAATCACAGGTTTTATCCAATATGGCTGCCCATTCGCGTCGACACTCGGCATTTTGTTGCTGCAACCAAAGTTAGAATTAAATAATAAAAATATGAACAAAATATTATTACGATTGGGGTGTGAATATGTTCACAATGCGAAATGTAACAAACAATGTAACAAACAATAATAATCTGCACTATTGGGTAATTGTACTAAATCAGTCGGAAATATCAAACAACAACAACATAATATTAGGCCTATAGTTATGTCACTTTGTCAAAAATCCACATGGGATAATAATTATCATATCATTATAAAAAATAAATAATTAGACAAGAGCTATAATAAGTATTACAAACCTATAATACAGTAGACTTCTAAGATAAACAATAAATTACATACGGTACCTATTATACCTATAACAATATTGAAAGTAGAATATGTATTATTTCAGTAATATACACCTACTGTATCTATCGTCCTGTACTGCGACAACTCATCAAGTAAGTACTCTGTTTGATTTCATATATTAATTTAATATTTATCACAGTCTCGCATACATGATCATTAAATATAATAATAATGCCCCTCGACCTACACTTAAATTTTTGTATACGCCAGCAAAAAGGATATAGGCTACAACGGTATTTATTATAATGTATATTTCGCAATAGTAATTTGCATTTCGTTTTCTGTGATATGAAGCAGGAGATATATTAATTTATAAATGTCACATTAAATTATAGTAATTAGTTTATAGCATTTATGATAAACAATACACACATGTATTACGACAAAACACGCTTACCTAAATTTCAACATGTTTGAGACATAACCATCGTCACGTCATCTACTCTCGTCCATTGCATTATGAGAAGTAAAAAATAATGTCCCTAAAACGTATAGGCCTACTGATATGGGGTAATATGTTACAGTACTCAGTGTCCAGTTGAGCGCAGTTTATATAAATAAATTTACATTTTCAATAAGTCCCTTTTTTGAGTCGTCTAAACTCATTCATCATTTATCATGGACGAGTATTATTTATGGCTCTATGAACAAGCTATCAAACTAATACCAAAAGTAGGACAATATTATCTCTGTGGCAAAACACATGACATTGCAATAATATGAAAATATATGATAGCTTATGCAAATGTAATACTAAAACTAGAGTATGTCACTAATATGATAGTTGTATCAGTATAGCAAATACGGGTATAAAATCAACGAAGCGTTTAGTGATGCGAAAGATGCTCATTAATCGTCAATGTATAGATTAGTGATGTAGTTGTATCTGTCACCGTGAATAATTATGATTAGACAGGATGATGACTCGATGACAGATTGAAGTTGTTGGTTCAGAATATGAATGGAGACATGAATGACTAGGATTGGCCTCTAGTTTAGATTTAGTACATACACATCGGGTGATATTAGGCTTTGCCAACGGTCCTACAGTACACGCGTCCCATTGCCAACATTCATTAGGTATTCACATACAAGTTTATGACGACAAAACAGCAGGTGGATATATGCTGGTTTAATTTATGGACTCTGTTTTTATAATGTGAAGATGATTTAAATTGGTGTGAGGCTGCTTTAAATTATGATTGTAAGTATATGATTGTATCTTACCGTTAAAACATAATATTATGTTATGATAGCTATGGTGAAATAAGCATTCACTCAAGTTACTGGGGTCCATATAAAGGCATTTCAATTTGGAGGAAATGTGTTTGTGGCGTAGTGGCCTGGACAATACCAAAAGAAAGTGTTTGAAGGTATATTTGAACGAAGATGGCAACTCTTCATCATACCAATCAGTTTGTTGTACTGTGTACATTGTAGATGCCGATACTCTTTATTCACTTCCATAGCTCTGCCAGATTTACAAATACAACCGATTTCCAACCCGAAACACTTTCTAGCACCATGGTGGAATCTAGTCCATGGTTCACAACAGTTTCTTGTCCCTACATTTATAATTAATCTATTACACTCCAAATCGTCTCACACTATCGGATTTAAAACTTGTATTTTTATACTTCTACAAAAAGTATGGCACGTGCTACCTATACCATTAATTATAGCAATATGATGATCGATTTCGCCATACGAAGTTTCTCTAGCAAATCATTAATATACATTAAAAACAATGATCGTGATAACGGACCACCTTGTTTTACCCCAATTGTTATGTCAAAATCGTCTTTTTAATGCAACCTCTAACGTGTTCAATATCGAATAGATGTGATGGTGTGGAACATTTGTATACCGCACATATGAATCGAGTCGACTATTTACATGAGTCGATATGTATCACGGTAAGCATGAGTTCAAAAAACCAAATTACATGATTAACGATATTGTTTATTTTTATTACAAATATACAAATATATGCACAAATTTGATATACAGACAATCATTATTATTCACAATGATAAAGGCTGGTCTAATGAACGAACATTGAACATAAAATATAAAAGCAGAATGGTGAACCAAAACACAATTAAAACATGCAAAGGTAGACCAAAACACAATTAAAAACATGTACAGGTAGCCTATATGATGTAACAGTATGGACGAAAACATGTACAAATATAAACACACATGTATACAGTCATATACTACTAGTGATGTAGTGGTCAGTGCCGCGGCTTTTCGAACGAGAGGTCGCTGGTTCGAGTCCTGCAAAAACCAGGGATTTTTTCCCAGGCTTTCCACCGCATTTGAGACACTTGTACTACATGGCAACGTGGACAGACGTGAAAGTGCGGTACCATACCAAATGTACATATATATTGTTATTTTATTTAATTAATTACCTGTTTCGCAGTACGGAACATAACAACAGAAGTAATAGGGGAAGCCGAGTACTGGCTGCCTGTGGGAGTGTCCTTGGGCACGCTCGTCGTGTTTGTGGCCGCAGTTGTGGCGATTCTCGCGTACATGTGGAAGATACGCGCCATATTTGTGCTCAAGCTGGTGTATCGCTTCAAGGGCTATGTGGACAAAGGTGAGTAGGGTTGATTTATGAAAATTTATAGATTAATATGAGTGTAGAAATTCACCCGTTCGGTACTTTCTTTCTCAATAATAGGCCTACGCTTGAAACGTTTTTATGTAATGGTGTATTTAGTATCTCGACCACTCACATTTATCGCAATTCGGCGTTTCGTTTTCGAATGGTACTAAAACGTTCACAAGGAATGACCAGAGGTTGTTTGGGCGTCAATAGAATCACTCGATTTCCGATAACATAAACATAGGGCCGTAAATATGTATATATAATTGTCAATCCGAAGAGAGATATCAACATTAAAAATATCAGGACGCTTTATTATAGTCTAGTTGATGAGTTTTACATGGGCGATTACACGTGTTCTTGTCGCGGCCTATAGGCTAATGTACTAGTCCTTACTTTCACATCTACTTTCACATACCGGTATCTATGTTCTATGTTGATTTAATTCCAGACGAAAAAGAATTCCACGCGTTTGTATCGTATAAGTCGTCGTCAGCTGACCTCTCCCGTTCGAGTGACGAGGAACTGTTCGTGGTGCACCACCTCCTCCCCAAACTGGAGCGGGAGTTCGGATTCAGGATCTGCGTACACTTCCGTGACTTCCTCCCAGGAATGAGTAAGTTTACACCATAAAAGTATGGAGGAGGGGTTAGAGAAGAAGTGGAACCACAGATTTTGACCATTAACTTGGTCCGATGTGGTTCACCTAAACGTCACCATCAATGGACGAGTTTTCGAGCACCAACAAGTCGTCACATACCTAGGCGTGAAACTTGATCGCCCCCTGACATTCCGTCAACACCTGGAAGGAGTCCGCGCCAAAATATCTCCAAGATGTGCCTTCATCCGCCGCCTTGTA
>WNLI01036676.1:0-11496 GCA_025802215.1 Wirenia argentea
CTCTACAAAAAGCTTACCAATTTTCATCCGAAGGGTTGAATTTAATACACACAAAGTTTCATTCATCTAGCACAATTTCTTCATGGTGAGCCTACGAACTTTTCGACCGTCTCGTACAATAATATTGTATGTTTTCGAAATGAATTGTATGACGGATTTTTTGAGGAACCGGGTGTAGTGTAGGTACCGTGACCGGGAATCCTTCATTCGCTACATTGCACCAACGTGATTGCAGGTGTGCCAGTACGGGAAGTGTATTGACAGTCCTCGCGGGGTGGATATGGATGGTATGTGTACAGTACTATTGTTAGGGTCAAGATTTCATGTGTGTCAATAGGGGTAAGGGCAGTGTATGTGGGGCGTGGTTTAGTATGGGGTGTGTGTGTGGGGTGAGTGTGATGTGAGTGATGTGGGGTGTGTTGGGATGTGTGCCAGTATGGGGTATGTGTGGGGTGAGTGTGATGTGTGGGGTGTGGGGTGTGTGTTGGGATGTGTGCCAGTATGTGGTATGTGTGGGGTGAGTGTGATGTATGTGCTGCGGGGTGTGTGTTGGGATGTGTGCCAGTATGGGTTATGTGTGGGATGACTGTGATGTGTGGGGTGTGTGTTGAGATGTGTCTCGGTATGGGGTATGTGTGGTATGACTGTGATGTGTGGGGTGTGGGGTGTGTGTTGGGATGTGTCTCAGTATGTGGTATGTGTGGGGTGACTGTGATGTGTGTGCTGTGGGGTGTGTGTTGGGATGTGTGTCAGTATGGGGTATGAGTGGGGTGAGTGTGATGTGTGTGGTGTGTGTTTGGATGTGTGCGAGTATGGGGTATGTGTGGGGTGACTGTGATGTGTGTGCTGTGGGGTGTGTGTTGGGATGTGTGCCAGTATGGGTTATGTGTGGGGTGAGTGTGATGTGGGGTGTGTGTTGGGCGTGTGTCAGTATGAGGTGTATTTGGGATATGCGCCTGTATGTTGGGTCATTATGCCTATTGACCTATTGCTGTGTCTTTCCTCAAATAGACGAAATGTATACAGGCATTATTATAATATTGAAAGTACCGAATATATCACGTATTACGTTTCATTACTTCGTTACGTTACGTTTCAAAGCTACGATGAGCTTTACTTTATTCAAGTCGTGTGTAAAGTTAACATTTATTTGTTTAAAAAAATAGCACGTATTAGTTGTGATACTGATATGCCTATCGCGAAAAATGGCCATATCCTGCCTATACAAAAGTATCGTCGTTCGCGCTTCGAACACAGCATTCGTGATACATGTTTCTTCGTATCCATTTTACAACGTTAAAATAATAAATAAATATGTGCATTTGGTATACCGCACTTTCACGTTTGTCCACGTTGCCATGGTACAGGTGTCTCATATGCGGATGGAAAGCCCAGGAAAAATCCCTGTAAGTAATGGCCTCGAACCCACGCCTCTCGCATGCAAGGCAGATGCTCTAACCACTACACCGTGAGCCCACAAGACGTAAACAAAACCTTTGACCTGAAAAAACCCCAAAAAACAATTGGTCATCCCAGGGATTTGAACCTGTGACCCTCGGGACTGGAGTAGATGGATAGAACCACTACATTAAACAAGCCATGTTGCTTGTCGCGTAAAAATGAACGCATTTAAATGGTAATAGATTTGTGGAACACGCTCTAGCCAATGAAAAGGCTGCATGATTGTTACACGTAAATTTATTGGTTGTTTAGCTCAGCGGGCTACAGACAATTTTTTTCTGCACAGCTGGGTGGGTTACACACGATTTTCCTGCACCCCTCGTGACTGGATTTTATCCAATCACTGAGGTGATTGAGGTCGTAATATAATTGGTATGAAATAAACTCTGTTATGTATGACCTCTTACAGTGTGTAAAAGAAAATAATTATAAAATTAAAATCTTCTTTACATCCTTGTACCAATTGAACTGTTACACAAAATAATATGAAATCACATCAGTTATTAATCTTACATGCAGTACGTCGTGTCAGCCTGACTTAGATAACTGATTTAGAATTTTACACTATCATTTTGGATTACAACATTTTTGGTGTTTAAATAATATGAGTAGGCACCTAACAACATAGTTCAATAAACCATATTTCCGAGTCATTGTGGCAATGTATTATCGTTGCGTTATTTACTATATTACATGATTTACATTGTCTAATCCTTTTGGATTACAACATTTTTGGTAGTTTAGATAATACGAGTAGGCACCTAACAACATAGTTCAATAAACCATATGTTCGAGTCATTATGGCGCTATGTAATAATATTATCTCTGCATTATTTACATGATTTACATTGTCGAATCCTTATGGATTACAATGTTCAGTTTTGAAGTTTAAATAATATTTATGCAACTACTGTAAGCGCCAGGGGATTTAAGTCAATGGTACGGCGCTTGTGCGACATATGAATTGAAGCTCGCAGCATTACAATGATTAACAACATTTACCGTAGTACATACATCGCAGATAGTTATGTTAACTTTACTATGATTTATATTGTCTACACTAATCGTTTTTGCATTTAATTTTTTGTAATCGGCGATGAATTATAGAATTGTAGCGATTTGTTTTGATAATCTTTAGTTATCTTACTATATCGCTGGCAGAACACATTATATGTGGCACATTCAAATAACGTAGCAATCCATTTTAAGTATAAAGAAGCAGTATTTTGCAGTTATTTAACTTATTTATGTATGAGTGATTCTCAAGTTTATAATACTGTGTATGTTTAAAAAGTATGGAAAATATATGCCTAATAAGAAATAAAGGAAAGTAAAACAAAAATCAGAATGAATATCAAATAAAACTTTATATTAATTATAGTATGTTCATTTGAAAAACTAAAATCTTACAAGGAAAGTAAAACAATAAATGACAAAATTCTAGGGAACAGACTAAAATATGTCAAATGCCAACTTATAACAAGTAAACAAAAATGAGAACGAATATGAAATAAAACCTTAATCATGTTGTAAGTTGAGTTCATTGCAAAAACCAAGAAACAATAAATGACATAATGCTATGGAACAAACTAAAATATGGAAAGTTAAATGCAGAGTAACCAAAAATCAGAACGAATACAAAATAAAACTCATCGCATGTTCTAGAAAAAATAAAAACTGACAAGGAAATAAAACGAAAAATCCTCAATATGGAGTGCTTTAGCGGGACGTGTGGATGTATAAAAACGCACATAGACTACGTGAAGGCAGAACTGGATCTTACCTCCCAACGTCTCCTGTACCCAGACCCGTGGACAGTCCCACCATGCTCCTTATGGCCCTTCCCTACCTGGCAAACGTGTCATGAACAGTTCCGACGCTACGATGCCACGATACGACCGATACCCATTCGGATACGATCACACGATTTCATACCAGGATTTTACGATTTCACTCCACACATTCCACTCCGCAAAATTGAAGGTATTTTTTACTATAATTATTAATTATTATAGTATACAATAGTTTGTGTAATTTGATCAAGTAGGCTACATAACATGATATTTGTTTTTGTTTGTAATGTACTGTACAGCCAATGTTTGGCAGCCAGCCGGCCATCTTGAATTTATCAAAGAACCATGTATGTGGCATGACTGCTTAGATTAAGTTATTTTGAAAAAAATTAATGTCAGTTTTATGTTATCCATTTCCCTTTTCATTTAGCGGATCAGAGCAGATTAAAGGTACATTTCCAAACGATTTGAACTGAGCTTCAAGTATCGGCAAAGATCCTTAATACATGGTGATGGTATTGTTATAGTTGACACGTGAGTACATAAGCTACAATCTCTGGTCCAAAAGTGAAATGTACGCGATTTCGTCCCTTGAATAAAAACACATAAATTCATCTACGTCACACATTACCATGGTCACAATATAAAGCAATAGGACTTTTGCCAGGTTCACGAACGTTTTAGTTTCACATACCGTTTATATGTATGTCATTTTATGTCACTTGATTTTGTTAGGTCCAATTTAACCCTAATTTGGTGTCCTAGGACCTTTACAAGTAACTCTCATTAGGATCTCATTCAGTACTGTATACATGTGATATGACCAATGACCTTAATTTTGGGATTATTAAAAAATCATCCATGAATAGTACAATATATTAGCAATCAGCATTTCATTATACCCTATTCCCATAAATACATGTATCATCTTAACGCATCCATCACCCATAGTCATGTATAGGCCGCCCACGTAATGTCATTTATAAAGTTAAACTACCCACGTAAAAACAGTGGCCCTGGCCCGCCGTCTGTCACTGTGGCCAACGGAAAATATAGGTCAGTGATGTTGTCTCTTCAAATAAGTTGTCTCTTTGAATCGTGTTTATATGTATCATACTGTATATGTATGTAGAGATGTGCAATTGGCTGATTGATCAAATCGCATCCGACCTGAATCGATGATTTTGACGAAGTTGTTCCTTCCAACAAGAACAGAATCTGATCACGAACCAAAATTTTTGGATATCCGCTAAGGTATCAATGTGTGCATTTATATACCACACTTTAAGAATCTGTCCATGTTGCCATGTAGGAATCTCGCAAATTTATGCATATTTGCAAGCTCGGGAAAAATCCCACAAGTGGTCGCAGCCTAGGCACGAATCCGCAGCCGAAGTGCCCGTCGATTGACATGAAACAGTGTGCTGACCACTACACCATGAGCCCGCGCAAAGCATAGCATAGCTATTCCATCCTATAATACACATAAAAACATGTCCCCACTTTTGACGAGAACGACGATATAACTCGTGTCCGGGTATCATTTTCAGCAATCACCAATTTTGACCAATCAGCAAAATTTGTATATAAATTTTTTTGGGGGGTTGTCGGTACTGGCATGCTGACCATTACACCGTACGGCGTGGACCCGTATCCCTCATATCGGCTCAGATTTCCGGTCGGATTTATCCATCTCTATTCTCGCTCAGTTAATGCTTAATGACTCGTGCTTGAATCGCGGATGTACCTCAAATGAATGAAATTTTTACTCCCCTTTGTTTCTCGCCGCCCCCGGCGAAAAAATAACTGGGTTAACATCATGAATGGGGGAACAGCCCGGGGGCCGAAAACACTCGATACATGTCATGTATGTATGGCTTTCGTGTTCAATAGAGTGAAACGATGTCCCTTTGTTCATTCCAAATACCGATAGTTAATAATCAAGTCATTGTGGTCGGGACGACGGGTTTTATATACACGGCTATTGTGTGCGGGGATAATGCGACGGGTTATTGTTGTTTGCCGAGAGAGATTAGGACAAATTTGAAATATTTGACAGGGTTATTTTGTTATTCGAGGCACAGATGTTCATTGTTCAATGTTCAGAGACTTGGGCCGTTTGTTTGTTTGTGAGTGTTAGGTAAGTATTCACGAAATATGGTTTCATATGTCACAATATTATACCACATACCATGGCATGCGTTGGATGTTACGCTTGCTTCCGACCTATGATTTATGTAATGATGGTGCGAGATCATTATTTGTAAATTTGTAAACAAAAATTAAACCTCCCACTTCCCTGTTCTACAGAGCGATGATTTATCAAAACCAACTTTATTAGTTGCCTAACGGGAAACCTCGCCTTGTACATGTCTTTAGTTACTTCTGATCGATTGACCATGATGTGGGCCTGAGAATGAAGTGTGGCAACAATATTGTGACTGTGAGTCTGTGATATATGTCGCTGACGCACAGTACCTATTATCTAACTGTGAGTTGGAAAACAATGACTATTGTACTTAGTAAAACAATGGTGACAGAATGGTAGACATATATACAGAATTTGTTGCAATATCCATTGTCAGTTTGCAACTTTGCAGCTCAGCCAGGGTGGATGGTTGTCATAATAATGGAACCGTATTCCCGTGTAAATCTAGCTTTTCCCAATAATCTTCTTGGTTTTTTTCCGCGCCTTATGTAATTCAGATTCTGAAGTCAAAATTGTGTAGCCAGTCGAGAGACTCCTGGTCGTGCGATATCAGGCCTGAGTCGGCCATTCAGGGCAGCATGGCGTGGACATTCCTCGATGATGTGGTGGGTTGTTTGGTCGGAGGCACCACAGTCGCACCTTGGGTTGTCGGTATAACCGAACTTATGTAGGTTGGAGACATCCGTTTTCGGTATGCAGATGGTTGAGGTGTGAGGGTTGAGGCTGCGGTATTTAAGACGGATAGCAACATTTTTTTCATATGTACCGGTACCCGGCCATTTTACAACCAAGTTATTATATTTAGTGTCACTAAATGGTTAACTCACATAGTTCATTATGGACCAAACTGGTTTACGTGTAAGTTGTCATTCACTACTGTATTTGACAAGTGATTGACATGAATTATATTGTGATTGTCGACAGCAAGTGCATTGTTGCAATGATTGTTCAATGCTTTTCGCATCTATGAATGACGCATTGATTCTTGATTGTCGCCAATTGAGAAAATCTCGTGGGAGAGATTCTAAGTGCGAAACATTTCAAATTTGTACATGTTTTGAAGTGGGAAATGTTTAGAAAACTTTATCGCAAAATCAAATTTGCTCACTTTTTGTGACCGTCTCATGAGAGTCAGATTATGCTGGTTGTTTGTAACATTTTTATAGACCGTTTGTTGGACACTTTGAACACTTGTGAAATTTATTCTGTGAAAATATACTATACCGTACTTATTACCGAATATCGAATGCAGAACTTATTTTGTAAAGATTAAATATTGATACATTTTTTACACTCTGCAATCATTGCTGACGTCGCAAATTGGCTAAAGATCTTATTAAACATACGAGGCGAACTTAATAAGGTTAATAACGTATATATATTTCAGTTATTTCAGTTATTTTATCATTGTGAACTCAAAACTCAAATCAATCTAATAGGGCAGAAATTGATAGCTGTCGGGACTCATGAGTTGTGCATTGGTAATCTGAGAATTGTCGTCATGTGTTTTTAAGCAAGGTAATGTGGGCTCATGGTGTAGTGGTCAGCACATCGATTCCTGTCAGGCGATGAGCACTTCAGCTTCCTGTTCGCGCCTAGACTGCGACCATTTTCCCAGGCTTGCAAACCCGCATTTACTTCACTCGCAGTCTCGCATGCCACTATAGAAATTAGCTACAAAATCTACTGTTCATATAATTTTATACTACTGTCAATAGTATACAGGTTGGACATTGTAAATTGTAATACTGTACATTGACCAACGTGAGTGGTATTTCCACAATGGAAATGAATACCAATGAATACCAAATGAATACCGATGGGCGATGACATTCCCAACCCAATCATTAGGACCTAGCACATTGAATTAACTGACCAGTGACCACCGAACTTTGCGGCCGTTTCACGCCCCCACTTAATACAGTACAAGAATGAATGAATGGAACACGGAATATAAAAATCAATCGTGCCGTTTGGAACAAAAGCTTTTGACGGCTTAATAGCCTTCAGATGTCTGGTAAAATCGCGATGATTGTTGAAGCATAGACAATTGACAGTCGAAAAATGTGGCCCTCCCGAAAACAACCATTCATAACTGCAATTGATTATAATATCTGCAAAACAACCAATCAAATCTTTTGTTTGTTATGGAAATAACCAATCAGTTGATGTTAAAAACAAGTAATCAATAAGTTGATCTGTTTTACAAAACATAAAATCTTTTTGTCCTGTAAGATGGTCGACATTTTTAGGTTGTTGCCAAGTCATTCATTTCTTTTTAATTGTCTTTTCTCATCAATATCTTTGTATTGTTGCTCCTTGTTTTATTTGTCTTCCATGTTTTTTTCGTCATGTTTTTGTTTGTATATCTTGATATTTTTGTTTGATGTCGTGACGTTTAGGTGCTAACGACCTCGCATTATAGATCGTGAATTATTGATCTCCAACGAGACAGTCATTGTCCACACTCTTTTTGGTTTTATACCGTCTCTAGACGACACTACAGTAGTCTACCATGATACAAGTCTACATTTTTGCATATGACTGTTATGAATGATCATTATCTAGTCTACTAGCCAGTCCGATAATATACATACCCCAGTTCAAACTGTCATATTACTAGAGGAATAGTGATTCATACCTACCTGAAGCCACTTTTTTTTACCATTTAATTATAAATCTATTATAATCAATATCCTGCGTAAGTTACTGATCTGCATCCCCATGTTTTTCAAACAACCAAATCTGTTGAATGTCGCATCCAAGTCATGAACATGCAGACCAAGTGCCCGTTGATTGACTTGTATAACTGACGAGCTTACCACTAGTCCACTACACTATGAGCCCACGAGAGAGAAGACAACACGGTTTGACCAATTGATTTTTTGATACGTTGACCACGATTTGTCAACAGTACGTAAACATAGATTGTCACCAGGGCAATTAACTTTTGACCGTTCAGATAAAAAATACAGGTGTAAGTTTTCAACTGTTCGATTTTTGTATGCATGGGTTTTAATCTTTACTCTGCCCTTTCCAACGGTATACAATCGATTCTCGGTTGGAATCAAAATAATTGCTGAACTATTCTTGTTTCGCACTTGGATGTGGTTTTAGACGTTTAAATTTTTCATTTGACGTTCTACACATGTACATGTATAGATCTATGTACGAAAATAATTACTGCTGCACTAATTGGCAATTAGAACAATTATTTCAGCTCACGCAAGTTTGACATGCGTCATGGAATATTAATTTTGTTTATTGTCCTGTGTCAAATTGATAATCATTAAGTTTATAATAAAGGAATATTGAATTAAAGAGTTCTGTATTCGTACTCCGGCTCATATAAAATTCGTTTTGTTATTTATAAATAATTATCCTGGTCACGGCACTATTGGTTTAATATGACTTTTATCTGTATGTCAAATAACAACAATAACATCACTTTAATTGGTCAGGAATTGATTTCAACATTCTAATTACTCTGTGTGACTGTGCTTACTCAGTAACGAACAATGAAAGCTACATGAAGATTTGTTGCAACTACCATAATTTTAAATTATTGCAACTGTCAATGACTTTTGTAGTAAGAATAATATGTTTGGTACAAAATTCGGCGACTTTTATTGCAAGCCATCAGCCACTTTTTTAGGAGCTCACAATTTTTATTGCAACTGGTAGCGCGGACTCTAGTGCGAGAGAGAGGTCCCGGAAACGAATCCTGACCTGGACCAAAATATCGTACTTAGTCTGGTGTGTATTTGTTGTGTTCTCTGTGGTGTCCTTAGGCAAGGCATCTCACGTGACCGCCTCTGTTCACTCAGCAGTGAAGTGGGTAGGCCTAGTGACTGTGAATATTCTCCTTAGATGGAGCAAGCATTGGTTCAATTTTGGTTGGTAAATGGGGAGTAAGAACATGCGTTATTGTTAGGGGCACACTGGCGCGCATTAGCAGCGCCTTCCGGCCCTTTCCCCATAACACGGTCAGTTGGTCATGTATTGTAAACCGACATTTGCTGGATAGGGAGTTCAGTTTATGTGAGGGAGGGGTTGAACCCCTTCGTGCAGGCCACGTTGCGGGCCCAATCCGATACCCTCGGTTAACATCATTACTGACCTGCAATATATCTATTCTAACGTTAAGGTACAACAATGACCGGCTCCCCAAGCATATCAGTCAAATCGTCCCGACATGTGGGTTGCTCCAGTCACGATGTACACCTAACATCCTGATTCATGCAGAATCAGTCGAATTGTAAACCAATGAGGGGAGGTCTAGCCAGAGACCGAACCTCTCTCCTCTGGCCGTTCACCAGACCTCTTACTCCCTCAAACAGTATTAACCTGACTTTGCATCCAAATGAGGCCAATGAGACTAGCAAAGGGTAGGAATGCCTCCTGGCTCCTTTTGGTGAAGTTATCACCCCGCTATACCCCTCGAGGGTTTTTACGAGTTTTCCTTCTCCAAACATCGGACAGTGGGAAGATCATTCACTATTGAAATTGTCATTCGACTTTTGATAATGATGGCCAATGGACGACACGTATACACGTCAAGGTGATTAATTTGCTAGTGTAACTATAAACTAACATAGAACGGCAACTGATTAACTATTGAAATCTACTGAAACTATTCAGTTGAAATACTATTGCTTAAATTGTGTTACAGGATGCATGGGTGGCTGTACATAACGACAAAGAGTTGGTGACCAGATACATGAAGACGTACTATGTCAGTGACTTGGTCAAAGATGCTCCACTGGTATGGCTACAATTACAGTATTATTATCCCATGCGTATTTTATATATGTTGTGTATCATTTGCGCACAACTCTGGTCCGTGCAGTGGTCACGTGTGCATTTTCAGTGGTTGTATGCTGCATCTAAACAAGCCCCAAAAGCTGAAAATACATTTGCAGAGAAAAACAATGCACAAGTCTGCACCCATCCTAAACCATAGTGCTGTTGCTGGTCCCCCTTATTGAGAATCAGAGCATCAATGAAGCTATCAACTTAAAAAAAGTGTGGCATTTATATGCCGCATTTTGGACCTCACGATCCACCAAATTTCGGTCTTACATGATACATCATGAGCGTGCGAGGTTAGATGTGATCAAGGCATGACATATGTACAAAATCACTGATTCCTCGTTGAATGCGATGTAATACAAAAACTATTGAATATTTTTTAAATTCGGTGCCCAAAAGACAAGTATCATTATATCATAAACAAAACCGGTAAGTTTTGTTTTTATAGATTCGATACATAATGAGAACGACTGTACCCAAAAATGTACACTTTTTTACTTTTGGCGGCCATTTGGGATAATTTTCATTTTTTTCATGGCCATTCCATGTGTACACCAAGTTAATTTTTATATATAATATCATGGAAAGTGGTCCTGACACCAGACTGCTACCTTAAGCACTTTATGAGAACTGTTCACATTATATTACATTTTAAATCTATTTGCAGACACCCGCGGTGAAAGAGTTACGAGATCTGCGTGTCAAGCTGGAGACAATTGGGCTCTTCCGTACAAACTTCCTTTTCTACTTCCTGTTTGCTGTCCATATCCTGCTGTTCGAACTACTCGCGTATGGCGTTATCAGTTACTACGGTAACGGGTGGTGGCCATGGATACTCGCTGCTGTACTCCTAGCGACTGCCCAGGTATGTAGTATCACAAGCAATATGGCGGAGTGGCGCGTTACATTCTAGTGCTGTAGGTCCCGGGATTGATTCCCGGCCAAGACCAAAGTATTGTGCATTGTATATTGTTTTCTCTGTGGTGTCCTTAGGCAAGGCATCTCACATGGCAGACATTGACAATCTCTGTTGACACAGCTGTAGGAGCGGGTACCGATTGTGCATGCTCTTCTTACATGGAGTAATCATTAATTAGCGAGTAAGGGCTGTGTAAGGCTGTCACGCTACGCTTACGTACATTGGACATAATAGGGTACATTTACCACATTTCGTTCCGATTATCGCCCTTTGCCACCAATGACCATATAAGGTAATTTTGA
>WNLI01036787.1:0-11493 GCA_025802215.1 Wirenia argentea
CCTCAGATAAAATTTGAAGTTAAACCGACAAGCGGTTTTTGAGAAGAAGATTTTTTAAGGAAATGTTGACGCGGACGTGGACGCCGGACACCAGCCGATTGCAAAAGCTCAGCAGGTGAGCTAAAATACAAACACTAGAACACATAATACTCCTTTCCGGGATTAATATGAAGAAAAAAATCTAACCAATTTTCTGCACGTCAGAGAAACATTATTTACGTACCTTTTCATCACCTTGTATTACACAATCAGTCCCAATCTTGACCATAAACACGCCAAACATCAACAGAAATTCCCTCCCTCGACCGTAAATCATCTTACTATCGACAAAACGTAATTTTGTGCAGATATCGTGGAGATTTCGGAGCAAAAGTCATATCAGTTCACCATAAAATACATTGATGTGTAGGAATTTTATTGCGAAAGGGCAATATCGGAAAATATTCCAAAATAGTAGTATAATATTTTCTCTCTCAATCTTATGTATTTTGTATTTTTTTTTGCATTTTGTATTGCTGATATTTATCCACTTATATAGTGTACAGTTTGAAATGGGCCATTACAAAACCATTGAAGATGCAAAGATTCTAGTTTTTTAGCGTCCAAATGTAAAAAAAAGTACAGTTAACTCTTTGACTGCCAGGATAATTAATTGCATCTTCTCATGATGTATATATATATGTCTTTGGCAATCACTTCTACACCACATTTCTACACACTTCTACACCACATTTCTCTCTCTATCCCTAAAATGTCAGGAGCGTGTATTATACTCAGCAGTATAGCTGGCTACCCATTCCCTTTTTCATATATGAAAATAAAATATGTTTAAAACAAAACAAAATGTCAGTTTACAATACATCACTGTGCTATTGGGAAGGCCCTGCTTCTGCGAGTCAGCGTGCCATTTACAAAATCAATCAGCCCTACCCCCAACCAATGCTCCCTCCATCTAAGTAGAATATGCACAATCAGTACACACTCCTACAGCTGGGTCAACAGAGGTGGTCACGTGAGATGCCTTGGCTAGGAACACAACAAATACTGTGCCTATAAGTCGTGAATTATATTCCTAAACTATTCGTGTGTCTTGCTGAACGAAAATTCTAGCTCGAATAATTTGAATGGCGATATGCAGTAAATGACTCACTGGTTTTTGGATGAGGTGAGGGTATATTGGAACAGAGGAGGCGACACGTCATGCCTATAGGTCCTTCCCTAAGCTATCCGTTTCTCCTTGTATTGTATTGGGAAAGGCAATTGTATATTCAAGAATTTATGTGAGGATAATGGTCTAAAAGACTCACTGTCTTTGGATGAGGTGAGAGCTCGTTGAGATTGAGGAGGGTTGACGTCTCGTCGCCCACATCGCAGCACTGATGGACTGTTGGAGCCACATGCCTCTAACAACACCTGGAATGGATTACAGTATTCATCACCATTTTTGGGTGACCCATTTTTGGGTTGGGCACTACAGTTTGGGAACCACTGCTATAGTGGATTATTGGGGTGTATCATTCTGTCTCGCGCCACAAGGGCAATTTTGTCGGTACTTGATGTCCCAATAGGAATATTGCATTTATACACAACTTTAAAAAGCTAGACCATAGCTTTCACAGCTTTCTACTCACGACTTCTGACTGATTTTCTCCAGTGAAGAAACCATAATAATATAAAGTTGTGTTTACACTACACTACTCAGCCTGGTATCTCAAGGGTTGGCCCGCGGAAATTTTCCAATATCCCAATTCAACCACCTGGAAAAATTAACTGGGCACCCCTGCAATACACAAACACTTTCAACATTCTAATTAGAGTTTCAGCTTCCAAAAACATAGAAGCTTCTAAAAACTCACTTCCGGTATCCCAGATGGGATAGGTTTGGTTACCGTCGTCTACAAAAATCGCAACCAAATTATCGATCTAAAACAATTATTGCAACTATACCTAATGAGTACTTATAATAATTATATTTTTTGGCGACGTCGCAATAGACTAACAATTTAAGTGATTCATATATGTATTTATTTTATAAATAGTACAGACCATAACAGTATACTATTTAGTATAATGTATTACAAATATAATTATTAAATCTTAAAATAAATGTAAGTGCGATTATCTCCCTTGTTTATTGCCTCAGATTCACAGTTTGATATGGTTGTCGACCACTCAAGTCGCATATGAAAATTTATGTGACACATTTACCATTAAAAAAAATGCTCACGTCATGATCTTGGGGTTCCAGGGTCCCGGGTTCAAACCAGGATCATGCCAAAACGGTCTGACATTTCACCTTGTGTTATTTTAATCCATTTGGGCAAGGAACTTACCCACACATGGCTGCAATTGAGCATCTAGGGAGTTTTGAGGCTTTATTAGCAATTCTGCTGGCTAAGAGTCATGGGGAAGATGGTAAATTGCAATTAAAGTTCCAGTCCATATATTGATGGGCTATATTATATACTGTGCAATATTTTGACCTAATATACTTACTATCAATCATTCACATCGCCTGATGTACCCGCGATGGCCAAAAACATTTTATAAATACTAAATAAATGATTTATAAAATTAACTTGTCGATTTTCTTATTTGCTTATCACGTGACTCGCGTAGATCACTGTGCACTGCGCAGCGTCTAAACGGCCAATAAAATTACACACTGAATATAGATCTGCTCCAGAATGCAAGTGTATTGGACTGTAAGCAAAATTATATGTTTATTATGGTGTGGCATGGTGGTAGTCCACGGTAGTTGTATTAATTGATTAGTATTCATGGTAGAAATAATAAATTTGCGATATGGAACTTCAAGTGGAGAAACCATAATAATATAAAGCTGTGTATCTCAAGGGTTGGCCCGCGGAAATTTTCCAATATCCCAATTCAACCACCTGGAAAATTTAATTGGGCACCCCTGCTATATACACAAACACTTTCAACATACAAGTTTCAGCTTCCGAAAACATAGAAGCTTCTAAAAACTTATTTCCGGTATCCCAGATGCGGGATAGTTAGTGTCGTCTGCAAAAATCACACGCAAATTATCGATCTAAAACAATTATTGTGGCTATAGCTAATGGGTACTATGATAATGAAAATTTGTTGGTGACGTTGCAATACAGGAAGAAACATTTATCTGATTCATATATGTATTTATTTTATGAATAGAACAGATCATAAGAAAGTATTATATCGGATGGCGTATTTCTAATATAATTATTAAATCCTAAAATAAATGTAAGTGCGGTTATCTCCCTTGCGCATTGCCTCAGATTCACAGTTTGATATGGTCAAGTCAAGTCACATACTGTATAGGATAAAATAATCGCCGGGTAAAACATTCGCCGAAGTCTAAAAATGGACATTTTCGCCGGACAAAAATTTCGCCGACGAATCCTAATTTTACATAATTCCATTTCCTGAAATTTCCCTCCTTTTTTGCAAAAATCCTGTCAAAATAAAACGCAAAAATGTCAATTCTAAAATATTTCAAACCTACCTCGGAGCGCCATAAAATTCCGGACGCGAGACGTCCTCTATATCCAACACCGGTAGATGAGGACTGCTTCATAGTAGAGGCAAACAGGGCAGTCGACGAGCACTTACATGGTAGACCGTCTAGTTCGTCTGCTGCAGCTGCTACTAGTAGTTCTTCCCAAAAACCAGGAAATGACAAACCCGGATGTAAAAGGAGAAACAACTACCAAAAATGGAATCCGGAAACGAAAATAAAGATCGCCCGTTACGCACAACAACATGGTGACGTCGCCGCGCAAAAACACTTCCTAGAGAAAGACAACATCAAAGTTGCAATTAGGACCCTGGGAACGTGGAAAAAGCGATTCATCGAGGAGGTCAAGAGGGGAAATGAACCCACGGAGGTGCCCACCAAAGAGAGAGGGAGACCAACAAAAGTAGGGGAGGCCCTAACAGCAGAGATAAAGAAATTCATCAAAGACTCCAGCGACAGTGGGAGCGTGATCAACAGATCGATTGTTAGAGCTGGGGCACTGGGCATAATAAAGAAGAGGAACAGAGGCATCCTGAAGATGTACGGGGGCACGGTTGACATCACGCTAGACAATGCCAAATATTGGATGAAGCAGATTTGTTTTGTCAAAAGAAAGGGCACCAGAACGGCACGTAAAAGACCTGAGAACTTCGAGGTCGTGAGGGACAGATTCCATGAAATCATCAAGAACACTGTACGAGAACACAACATACCCAGCTGTATGGTTGTGAATTTTGACCAGACTGGGATAAAGATCGTGCCTACGAGCGAGTGGACAATGGCCGAGCGAGGGAGCAAACAAGTAGACATTGTGGGACTGGACGACAAAAGGATGATCACTGGTGTGTTGGCTGCCAGCCTCAGTGGAGTATTACTACCGCCACAACTGATTTATGCTGGCCTCACCCCTCGCTGCCATCCTCAGATTACATTTCCAGCAGACTGGGATATAACCCATTCAAAAAACCACTGGTCCAACACGGCTACCATGCTTACATATGTCGACAATGTCCTTGTCCCCTACTTTGACGCAATGCGAGGTGAACTTGGCGTGCCACCTGAGCAGCATGGCCTAGTTATCATGGACATATTTGCAGCTCACAGGTAGCTTACATTTGTCAATACCGTAACGAGGTACCATAGTTGTCTAGTAGAAAAACCTAATTTACAATCTTATGGTACTACTGTACTCTGCTGTAAAAACAACTTAAGCAAGTATAGTATGTTCGAGTAGAACTAAGTAAGTACAGTAAGTATACTTATACTCACTTTTCTGTTTCTTTTTGCAGGTTTTCCATTGCTGCGCTGTACCTTTCTGACGATGTCATTGCTGCTGCACATTGCTGCACTACAGACAGCTTCACCACCCGGGGTTTAGTGAGTAAGTTTGGTTGGTTGGTTGGTTGACTGATTGATTGATAGTTTGATATAGTAGTGGTTGGTTGATGAACTGCTAGATTGGTTGGTTGATTGATTGATTGATTGATTGAGTGATTGACCAATTGTTTAATCTGTTTGCTAGATTGGTTGGTTGATTGATTGATTGATTGACTGATTGATTGAGTAATTGACCGATTATTTAACCAGTATAAATTGTGCTTCAGGACGGACGAGCTGCTGGACTACCTCGCATCTAAGAACCTCTCGGTCGCCTTTGTACCTGCACATTGCACACCGGATCTGCAACCACTCGATGTGAGCATTAACAACGAATTTAAAGCCGCCGTGAGAAGTCAGTTCACCACGTGGTATTCAGACTGTGTCGTGGCCCATATGGAGGAACATCCTAACCAAAGGATAGACGTAGACCTCAAGATCTCAACCCTCAAGCCAATTCATGGAAACTGGGTAATCTCTGCGTTTGATGAGATCAAAGATCGCCGTGACATTATCATGAGAGGGTTCGTGGACAGTGGCATCAAAGCAGCTGTAGAAGCTGGACAGGCGAACTAATGTGACTGGCTGAGTAGCCTAATGCAAATTGTGTGCTCTGACGTTGTGCATTAAGTACTGTAATTTTGTGATTGTGCTTGGATTGTGATACGTGTACATGAGTTCCAGTTTTGAACTTTTGTCAACATTGTTTTTGTAGATTTTATTTTTTTAGTTTGTAGTCTAGTTGTGTTATTTTAATCGTTGCCAATTTGTCATTGTGCCAATATGTACAGTAGCCTAGAGTATTGTATTAATTTTTAGCAGTTGCTAGTAATTACAAATGTTAATGATAAATGATGGGTGAAAGATATTTCGTAGGAAGACTCAGAGAATGATATTAGTCAATATAATTGTTGCACCCAAAAATACAGTTTTTGCAACTACTGTATCTACAGTATTGTAGCACAGACATATGACTGACCACCATTGATTGATCACCAAAGACTACCATACACTAACAACTAACCAGCTCAACATGCCACATTTTGACAAACTGCCACAACAGAATGTCACCACAAAATATCCTCTCTTATCTTCTTCCCATCCCATTCATTCTTCATCTCCTCCCTTTTTATTCCCTCCTGGTATATCACCCTCCCCAGTCCCCACGACCTCAGACCACGACAGCACACACCACTAACATCACTAAGAGTCACAGCATTAGTAAGTATCCATGGAAACCAGTTTAAACCACTACAAAAAGGTCGTCAGTCATCAGCCAGACAGCCACATAATCCCAACAGACAAATCAAGACAGACGCATGTAAAAATATTAATACGGACATTATTTATTTTATACTCGTATACAATTCCAATTTTCATTGAGACACGATTTGACAGTTGATTTGACAACTTTGAGGAAGTAGAGATTTTCAGTAGTACAGTAACAATTTTAATGAAATTTAAGAAACAAAACGACGTGGTGGCACAGATTTATTACAGTAGTATTACAACATTCAAGTGTAAGTATAAACACTATAATTATGAAATGATAAACAATAACAGGTGAGTAAGAATTAATTTATTACGCAATAAACAGTTGAAAACATAACATTTGAAAGGTATCATGATATTTTACATACAATATAATAGCAAATAACAATTTCGCCGAAAATCCAAACGGCGAAAACGGCGAAATTTTTACCCAGGCAAATATTTTATCCTATACAGTAATTATATTATAAGAAAAATAATGTGACACATTGTCATTTATACAAAAAAATGCTCACATCGTAATCTCGGGGTTCCAGGGTCCTGGGTTCAAACCTGGATCAAAACGGTCTCAGATGTGTAGTTTGTATGTATTTGTATGTTTGTAGTTTTTTTTATTTGTAGATCTATACCCCGCAAGGGGATATTTTCTCAATAAAATCTCTTGAAATCTTGTAGTGTTCTTTTAATTTATTTGGGAAAGGAACTTACCCATGAATTTGGCATTAACTTGCTAAATTCAGCAGGGGAGTTTTGAGACTTTAGTAGGAATTCTTCTGGCTTCTTCCCACTGTCTTCGAATCATGGGGACGATGGTAAATTGCAATTAATATTGCAATTATATTACTGTATATTAATAATCAATTAGTATAATTTTTTTTTCAATTTTATGTATAATATTTAATTATTTATGACCGGTCTGATGTTAAAAACCATTATAGAACATTGAAATAACAAAAATTCACTAGCATGAAAAATGGCCACCGGTGAATTAACTCTTCCAGTGCTGGGCACTACTATAGTTGCACAAAATACATGTCATTTAATTAATTCAGCGTGTGCTGAAACTGAGAAATACCATTTTTATTACTTTTTAACGTTATAGGAGATAGACATTCCTTTTTGTCAACTTAAAAAGCATACCTGTTGCCGTGACGAAACACTGTAGCTGATATAGGAGAGGTATCGGCATACGGTACGGCAACTTGGTGTGGCCCCTTTTTGGCAACAGGATGACGTTTCTGTGGATAAGGCATAGATATAAGGGGTGACTTGGTTACCTGAGTATGTGGGTGGTTGGCTAGTTGCAAGTTGAGTAGGTTAGAAATATCATGTGGGTGGGTAGGTAGGTAGATGGGTGGAATGGTCGAGAGATGTTTTACGTAGTTGGTATTGGTATAGGAAAGGTATCTGCATACTGTACGGCAACTTGGTGTGGCCCTTTTTGGCAACAGGATGACGTTTCTGTGGGTTAACGGGTGGGTGTAAGTTCAGTAGGTTAGTGGGTGGGTAGGTAGGTAGATGGGTGGAGTGGTCGAGATATGTTTTACGTAGTTGGTATTGGACTATTGGTATAGGAAAGGTATCGGTATACGGTACGGCAATATGGTGTGGCCCCTTTTTGGCAACAGGATGACGTTTCTGTGGGTTAACGGGTGCGTGTAAGTTGAGTAGGTTAGTGGGTGGGTAGGTAGGTAGATGGGTGGAGTGGTCGAGAGATGTTTTACGTAGTTGGTATTGGTATAGGAAAAGTGTCTGCATACTGTACGGCAACTTGGTGTGGCCCTTTTTGGCAACAGGATGACGTTTCTGTGGATAAGGGGTGAATAAGTGAGGGCAGGGGTGGAAGGGTGGGTAGATGGGTGGTTACAAATTAATAATCTGGTTAAGAATATAATAATTTCACAGTAAAAATTTATAATAATTATAATTGATAAAAACATTGAGAATAATTATTAAAAATATGCTCACTAGATCTCCAAGTTAAAAACATATATTATACGATACTAATGTGTCAATTATGAACATTATGTGTATGATTGGCAGAAAAGATGAGATTTTAAAAGTGATTTGAATGATGTGAATGGCAAATGTTGTTGGGAGCTGATTCCAGAGGAATGGAGCCGCAGCAGAGAAATGCGGGAGGTATCTACATACATATGGTATGGCAACTTGGTGTGCTCCCTTTTTGACAACAATGTGCGATTTATGTGGGTGGGGTGGTTCGGTGAGTGGATTGGTGGGTGGGTGCAAGTGTGTTAGTGGGAGCTACAGGTAGCGACTGTGTAGTCGATGTGTAGTCGATGCAAGTAGCGGTAACTTCCTTGACAAAGGGAATTTCAGCAACACATAAAAATGACATACCAAGTTATTCAAGACACGGACTTGAACGCACGACCTCTGGATCACCATTAGCTATTGTCCCGTGTTTTACTTTACAGGTTGATCTTCCATTGTACCAACCAGCACCTCGCCACAACACCGTCTCCTGACGACCATCAAACATTCTCTCGATTACAAATCCACGATCCGCGTCTGAACACTTTGATTATAAGAAACTACTAATTATATTATAATGCTATTGAAACTAACTGTGTATTTTATCGAGGCAGACATAAAACTTTTTCTGTTCCTTCCTTGTGCAGGAGCGCTGAACACCTTGAAGGGAGGACGCCTGAAACAAAAAAAGGAATTTTCCATAGATATCTTTGATGACAGATCATATTGCATTATTTTACCAATACACCATGTGTAGGCCTATTCCTTCATGCATGCAAGTTCTTGATCTGAGGTTGTCACCAATCTCCATTGCCGACCTGGAAATCTATGACGATATTGACACTAAATGGAACCAAAATGCCCGCCACAATTATTTAGTACTACAAAGGGACAGCTTTTGTGGTGGCTTTTATATATCTTAGGGGCAAATTTTTTATGACGTCATTGGTCACAGTTTTTTGGCGGTGGATTAGAACTGGCTGAACGTTACAGCCATCGGAGCGGGAAATCCTTAGCAAATGTGGCACAAATATTAAACTACAATGCAACACACATAAGCAAATACATAAGGATATTTCCAGCCCAGCTATTTACCGTTTAAAGGAGCGTGAACCCCAAAAATTTTAATTTAACACCTTTCATGGTACTACTAAACATATTACTAATAACAAAATTTTATTCCATCAAATAAGGAAATGATACAGGTATAACAAATTGGTTCTGGAACCAATTTTATACAATAGCAACCTAAACCAAACGGAAACCGAAACTCAGAAGTAGTTCCTGTTTCGCTTTAGGTTGCTACTGTATAAAAATTTGTTCCAGAACCAATTTATTATACCTGTATCATTTCCTTATTTGATGGAATTAAATTTTTTTATCAGGAATATGTTTAGTAGTACCATGAAAGGTGTTGATACACAAATTAAAATTTTTGGGGTTCGCCCTCCTTTAAGTTAGCAAATGGCAGTGGATAAAGGTGGCGGTACAAGTAGCTTAGTAGGGAGTGAAGACTGAAGATATCGAAATGACGGACGATGTTAGTGCCAGTGGTAAAGAACATCAGTGTTGAGCATCACCATAGATCAGGACCTGTCGAGCACCACCATAGATCGGGACCTGTCGAGCATCACCATAGATCGGGACCTGTCGAGCATCACCATAGATCGGGACCTGTCGAACACCACCATAGATCGGGACCTGTCGAGCATCACCATAGATCGGGACCTGTCGAGCACCAGCATAGATCGGGACCTGCAACTGCAAGGTAAGAACTGCAACAGAGTTTGTGTCTACTGACCATGCCCATGTCAAAAGTTCAACCCTGACAAACTCGCAAAGAGCTCAACCAATTAGTTTCCAAGTAGCACAAAAAGAGATTTTGGTGATTTTCACATTTTCCGTTAATCTTCGATGTTCATCTTCGGTGTTCGTGGTTGGGGAATCCCCTTGCGACTCGTACATAGTGCTACTGACCTAGATTAACGCTGTCCCACATGACGTGTTTAAGATTTTCGTAACCTCCGTAGTAAAACATCTCGAGCTGGGATTAATAAACACCAGATGTAATCCTACATAATATAACTACAAGTCTGATTGTACACCATTACATCAGTGTAGATTGTCTGTGCAAAGGGCAGTAGGTGACATTTATGCAGCTGTTGCCATTTTGGCAGAATACAATGAATAGATCACAAAATTAATCTAGTCTGGATATAATAATTATTATTGTATTACTGTATGTCAGTGAGAAAATATAATAACAATTTTGTCATGTGTCAACCTATCTTGAACTAGAGTAGATGCCACATAGTCATAATAGGTTTTATTGATACAGTAGTTGTCATTTCTAGGATATACAGTCATAATTTGTCAGAACTGCCATAATAATTATATTCCTGAGTCGCCATTTCATACAATATTGACATGTTGTTCCCCATGCCATTTGTTGTGACATGTTATTCAATGAGTTTCTTACACACAATGTACCCATGTATAAAGGATCTTTGATGTACCTCTCAATATTACACTACAATCAGACCCACATGGCCACATCTATAGTCTAAGAAAATATTTGTTTGAGAAAAAAATGCAGAAGAAAAATACCCAATTTCAGACATTGGTAGTTGGATTCATAATCACAGCTAGAGAATAGAGGAGTTCAATGATATTTGCAGGGCCAAAGAAAATATTATGCCAGACATCATTAGTGCTTCAATTCTACAAATGAGGCAATTACTGTCAAGTGGGGGTAATTATTGTCAACTAGGGCAATTACTGTCAATTGGGGGCACATTCAGGCTCCATACGTAGATGTAATGCAGAGAAGTGCCCTTTGCAATATTGACATTTCTATCTCTCACATATGACTCTGCTGTCTACTTTCCATTGCAATATTGATATTAATTTTTTTCCTCTCACAAGTGACGTTAATGAGTGGTGTCTACTTGTTTTTATGAGTAAATATACAATCTTGAGGGATGCAAAAGCAGTTATGAGCTGATGTGAATCGAGTGGGGAGAGTCGCTGGCATCCATAAGACCATAAAAATCACATATACTGTAGGCAACGTGAGTTCGTCCCCAGCCTGTGCCCGCGCCGTCTTGTAAATATTGGGTGGTATGCCAATTCGTCATTTGTATTTCACTCTACTATGACATTAATTTGTGTATGCCAGTTTTTTAATGATGCTAATGCTGAGGCCAGATCTGTAACCGTTGTCGCGTGGACAGAACCACCCATGTTTTTTAGGTTGCTTATGACATGTACTTGAAGAATTTGTTCGGTGGTCAGCTCACAGATAGGCAAGAACACTACACGGCACTCATATG